>VIAB01056466.1:0-12049 GCA_009801035.1 Oophaga pumilio | reverse complement strand
TCAGCTACCAAATCATAACACAGCAACCTGCCCTGTGAAACGTGACCAGGATAAATCACTTATTTATCTTTTTTAACATCATTCTTTAGCGGGATTATCCAGGTGTTATACTAAAAGTGTGTGGGTGCATGTTTGTGAACAGTGGCTATGTTGAAAAGTAAGTTAATTTGCAATGTTCTCATGTATTATTCATCTTCCTTGCAGATTTCTGGCAACGGGGATGTCATTTTCGGATCTTCATTTACATTTCCTAGTGGGAACAAGCACGATCTCGACCATTGTCCATTCCACTTGTCAGCAAATCTGGACCCGGCTAAAGAACACCGTCATGCCTGAGACAACTGAACAGCAGTGGTTGCAGATAGTGGAAGGGTTCTACGCCAATTCACAGTTTCCCAATTGTCTGGGTGCTTTGGGTGGGAAGCACATTCTTGTTAAGTGGCCGCCAACCCAATATCACAATTATGAACAATTTTTTTCGGTAGTGGTGTTAGGCTTGGTAGATAGCAACTACCGGTTTATAACTATCGATATTCAGTCTTGTGAAAGCTCTAATGATTCACAAATCTCTACAACTGCCATAATGGGTCAACGGCTTCTTGTCAACCCACGAGCCATCCCCCAACCGCGGGTTCTGCTCGGATCCTCTGGACCACCTGCCCCATTTGTTATAGTGGCGGATGAGGCGTTTGACATGTCAAATCATGTTCTGCTGCCTTTTCCGTGTAGAGGCATTGACAATCGGAGGCGCATTTATAACTGTAGGCTGACAAAAGCCAGAAAATGTGTGGAATATGGCTTTGGGCTTCTTTTTGCTAAATGGCAGCTATTGTTGAGCGCGATTCAGCTTGATAAGACTAATGTCACTTCTGTTATCCAAGCCTGTATCATTCTCCACAACTTTGTACGGATGAATGACACATCCTTGGACCAAGTCATGGAGGTTCCTGAGTCCTTGACATTGCCTAATGTAATTCGGAATCGCTCAGCTAGACCGAAAGACTCTGGTTTGAAGGTCCGAAACCAGTATGCGGATTATTTTATGTCCCCAGAAGGCAAAGTGTCATGGCAGGATGACGATGTTGGCATACATGTGTAATTACGTTTTTTTTTTTTGTAACATAAGCACATGTTATTTCCATAATGAGTATTTTTTGGTTGGCTCAGTTGAGCAGAACTTGCGTTACGTTAAAAAAAAAAAACTGCAACCATCTGTTTATGTTTTTATTATGGTCTCCGAACAAAGAACCCAACTTTAGCCAAAATTCCACAACAAAATACAAGGTCCATTATGTAATGTTGCTGTTTGTCCGACGATAACTGTTTTGGTTTTTTTTTGTAACATAAGCACATGTTATTTCCATAATGAGTATTTTTTTGGTTGGTTCAGATGAGGAGAACTTGCGTTGCGTTAAAAAAAAAATGCAACCATCTGTTTATGTTTTTATTATGGTCTTCGAACAAAGAACAACACTTTATCCCAAAATCCACAACAAAATACAAGGTCCATTATGTAATGTTGCTGTTTGTCCGACGATGACGGTTTTGTTTTGTTTTTTGCAACATAAGCACATGTTATTTTCCATAATGAGTATTTTTTTGGTTGGTTCAGATGAGGAGAACTTGCGTTGCGTTAAAAAAAAAAATGCAACCATCTGTTTATGTTTTTATTATGGTCTTCAAACAAAGAACAACACTTTATCCAAAAATCCACAACAAAATACAAGGTCCAGTCTGTAATGTTGCTGTTTGTCCGACGATGACTGTTTTGTTTTTTTTTGTAACATAAGTACATGTTATTTCCATAATGAGTATTTTTTGGTTGGCTTAGTTGAGCAGAACTTGCGTTACATTAAAAAAAAACTGCAACAATCTGTTTATGTTTTTATTATGGTCTCCGAACAAAGAACCCCACTTTAGCCAAAAATCCACAACAAAATACAAGGTCCATTATGTAATGTTGCTGTTTGTCCAACAATGAACACACCATCATCAACTTAAATACAAGAGTCCTTTACTATATCTAACAACTATAAAACATCTGGGCCAAACACTCAGACAACTAATCATGATCATATCTAGATGCGGAGAGGGAAGTAGAGATTGGTCTGCTGGGTAAGCTGGATGTTTCAGGGGCCTGATGTGTTTGTAATGTAGAAGGCCCATCATATATAGAATTCATAGACATGCGGTAAGACATTTGATCTTTGAATGGAGGATGAAGGGTGGTATAAGAGGCACATGGGTTTAGTTGCCTGTTTATGGCTTGGTGCATTGGTGGATATCCCATAATAGAACTTGTAAGGAGCTACCAGTATCTAATGACAATGCTCCAAAGCTGAAAAACAATGTGCATCATTGGGTCGGGTAGCTGCCTTCAACAATGAGATCTTGCTGAGTGTGTGCATAGCATTACATTTTCTGGGACCATATGTAGATATGTCTCCAAACTACATACAAAGATGTCCTCCACATGTTCCTCTGCATTGTGGCAGATATTGTAACGTGTGTCGATTTCAGAGGTTGTACTCCCTTTCTATTTCCGTTGCTGGTGATGTTGGGGATTGCAACAGGGTCGTGGCTTCAATATCAGTTGTAGTACTTGACCCAGCTACTGCACTTTCCTGTGACATCACAAGGGATTCTCCTTCAAGATGCACGGGGTTTGTGGACAGGTTGGAAACCACAGCATCTGTTGTGGTGTTCTCCTGTGTGAGATTTGTGTTTGTCCTAAATCAAAAAGTAGAATTGAGAAACAAATGTGCAACATTAGCTAGATGTGATATCTTGGTCTTTCTGAATGGCAGCTTCCTACATCCCTAAAAAAAACATGGAAGTTATCATATTGTGCAATAGAACACATCACATTATACAATAAACTTTAGGCACTATTCATCAATGCTTTCATTCCAGAATTCTGGCGTAAAAACTCAGCAGGTATGCTGGCCTCCATTAGATGCCATTTGCACACACCCTTAGGCTACTTTCTCATGATGAGTATTCTTTGAGTTTTTGATGATGCAGAATTTCTGCACCTATTAGATTACTTGCAGTTTACATGGATTTTGAAATGGATCCTCTTCAAAATCCAAATAAAAGAAGCTACAGTCATGGCCAAAAGTTTTGAGAATGACACAAATATTAATTTTTACAAAGTCTACTGCTTCACTTTTTCTAATGGCAATTTGCATATACTCCAGAATGTTATAAAGAGTGATCAGCTTAACAGCAATTACTTGCAAAGTCAATATTTGGCTAGAAAATGAACTTTATCCCCCAAAACACATTTCAACATCATTGCAGCCCTGCCTTAATAGGACCAGCTAACCTTTTTTCAGTGATTGCTCCATTAACACAGGTGTGGGTGTTGATGAGGACATGGCTGGAGATCAATCTGTCATGATTAAGTAAGAATGACACCACTGGACACTTTAAAAGGAGGCTGGTGCTTGGCATCATTGTTTCTCTTCTGTTAACCATGGTTATCTCTAAAGAAACACATGCAGTCATCATTGCAATGCACGAAAATGGCCTAACAGGGAAGAGTATCGCAGCTAGAAAGATTGCACCTCAGTCAACAATCTATCGCATCATCAAGAACTTCAAGGAGAGAGGTTCCATTGTTGCCAAAAAGGCTCCAGGGCACCTAAGAAAGACCAGCAAGCGCCAGGACCGTCTCTTAAAAGTGTTTCAGCTGCGGGATCGGGCTACCAGCAGTGCAGAGCTTGCTCAGGAATGGCAGCAGGCAGGTGTGAGTGCATCTGCACGCACTGTGAGGCAGAGACTCTTGGAGCAAGGCCTGGTCTCAAGGAGGGCAGCAAAGAAGCCACTTCTCTCCAGAAAAAACATCATGGACAGACTGATATTCTGCAAAAGGTACAGGCAGTGGACTGCTGAGGACTGGGGTAAAGTTATTTTCTCTGATTAATCCCCTTTTCGATTGTTTGGGACATCAGGAAAATGCCTCATTCGGAGAAGACAAGGTGAGCGCTACCACCAGTCTTGTCTCATGCCAACTGTTAAGCATCCTGAAACCATTCATGTGTGGGGTTGCTTCTCAGCCAAGGGAATCGGCTCTCTCACAGTCTTGCCTAAAAACACAGCCATGAATAAAGAATGGTACCAGAATGTCCTCCAAGAGCAACTTCTCCCAACCCTCCAAGAGCAGTTTGGCGATCAACAATGCCTTTTCCAGCATGATGGAGCACCTTGCCATAAAGCAAAGGTGATAACTAAATGGCTCAGGGAACAAAACATAAAGATTTTGGGTCCATGGCCTGGAAACTCCCCAGATCTTAATCCCATTGAGAACTTGTGGTCAATCATGAAGAGACGGGTGGACAAACAAAAACCTAAAAATTCTGACAAAATGAAAGCATTGATTGTGCAAGAATGGACTGCTATCAGTCAGGATTTGGTCCAGAAGTTGATAGAGAGCATGCCAGGGAGAATTGCAGAGGTCCTGAAGAAGAAGGGTCAACACTGCAAATATTGACTTGCTGCATTAGCTCATTCTAATTGTCAATATAAGCTTTTGTTACTCATATGTTTGCAATTATTATATTTCTGTCTGTGATAAAAACATCTGTCAAACACACATAAAAACCAGAGGGCAGCAGATCATGTGAAAATATAATATTTGTGTCATTCTCAAAACTTTTGGCCATGACTGTATATGAACAAACCCTATAGGTGTGTGCACACGGTGTGTTTTTCAAGTGGTTTCACTCTGTAATCCCCCTGAAAAAGCGTTAAAGAAACACTAAGGCTACGTGCACAAGGTGCGTTTTTGATGTGTTTTCATGGCGTTTTTTCCATGCGGAAATGGGCCAAAAACGCTATGGAATCCTTATGCAAGCTAATTCAATAAGAATCCTGTGCTGTGCACATGATCAATAAATTTCCTTTGAGTATTTGCAGTGTGTTTTTTTTTTCTGCAGCATATCAATTTGTGCGGATTTTTTGCGTTTTCCACACATTGACTTTATTTGAGTGAGTCAAATCCAGAGCAAAAACGCAGGTATAAAAATGTTTGCGGATTTGCTGAAATTTTGTATTTTTACCAGCTTCCTATGGTGTTACCCACACTGACATCTGTGTGACAGCGTGGGAAACACCGGCGCTGTGGATCTTATTGGCGGTAATGCTACCACCGGTAAGACTGTCGATCAGAGCGCTGCAGGGTCATGCTGTCAGATGTCAGCGTGACTCCGCAGCTGTGACTGTGACCCGCAACTGTGACCCACAGTAAAAAGCTTACTGCAGGTCAGCAGGTGTGGGCTGATGAGACTACTCCTCCTATCAGGCTATGTCTGCTGTCACTGATAACAGAGATGGCAGGAGCTGCTGATGGGAGAAGTAGTCTCTCGTCTGCCGGCGCCTGTGCTCACACTGCAAAAAAAACAAAACATATAAAATAATTATACATATTTAAATAATAATAAAAAATACATTATACTTAGCTTAACGCCCAATCCCCGATGCCCATGTCTCCTAAAAAAAAATAAACTACAATATACTCATCAGTTCCCCGCCGTAGTCCACGTAATCCTGAGTGTTTCACGGCAATCTCAAGTGTAAAACAGTCACATCAGGAAATGTGACTGCTGTACCCGACCTCTGGCGATACACTGCGGGAGTGATTACCTCCTGTCAGTGTATCACTGAGCTGCCGTGAGAGAGGTTACTTGAATTGATCAGCTCCAGTGCTCTCACGGCCCTACTGCTGCGTGAGAACATTCTCACGCAGCAGTGGTGCCATAAGGGAGTTCATCGGAGCTGATCAGCTGATGAAGTCCGGTGAACTCTCACAGCAGCTCAGTGCTATACACTGCGGGAGCGATTTCCTCCTGTCAGTGTATCGCTGGTTGTCTTTGAGAGCAGACACATCAGTGACTCCTCTCAAAGTCATCAGGATCGTCGTGGGACATTATGGATTATCTTCTTGGCAGACAGGTGAGGAATATTGTGGTTTATTATTTTATTTTTGTTGCAGGAGACGTTGGCTTCAATGGATTAGTCGTTCACTAAGTATGGTTTAATTTAGACTCAATAAAGGAGTCTGTGATATTTATATATTAATATCACTATGGGGTTAGTAATGGGGGCGTCTTATAGATGCCTCTCTATTATTAACCTGTGGGCTTGATGTCATCTGACAATACAAAGGTGACATGAACCCCAATACTATCACCTCACTTGCCACCGCACCTGGTGACATTTCCCCCCCTCAACTTTTACCCCACTTGCCACCGCTACAGGGCAAGTAGGAAGAGCGAGTCTAAGCGCCAGATTTGGCGCATCTTAAAGATGCGCCTTTTCTGGAGAGGCTGAGAGCTGATCCTTTTTAGTCTGGGAGGGGACAAATATCCATGTCCCCTTCCTTAGCTATTAATAACAGCCCACAGCTGTCTGCCTAGCCTTTGCTGGTTAGATTTTATAGGGGGACTCTATGTCAATTTTTTTTCTGGAGTCCCCCTGTAAACTAGCCAGTAAAGGCTAAGCTGACAACTGTGAGCTGATATTAATAGCCTGGGAACCTTTATGGCTATTGGCTTTTTCCCAGAATGTTAACGTGGGAGCCCATGTAATTTTGTTTTTTCATTTTTTTTTTAAATTAAGAGTTGCTGTTTAGTTACAGCCTATGTAGGTTCTGTTAACACTCCTACATAGGCTGGTGACAATGTGTTTGTGGTGGTTTGAATGTGTGTTTGTATTTACTTACCAACTTAGCAATGAGGATATCGGGCTGACACTTTTTCATTACCAAGCCTAGGACTTGGTGTCAATGACAACTGCTGACACCAAGCCCTAATCCCATTACCCTGATGCTACTGCATTAGAATGAAAAAGGTGGCATTGGGCCAAGATATTACATCACAAAACTTTTTTTTTTAATATCTTTGTTTAGCTCAGAAAAGCCTTCATTGCATGGAAAAAGCGCATACAAAACGTGGCAATAACGCACCAAAAAATCGTGGCAAAACGCACGTTTTTACTGCAGCGTATTTACTGCCAAGAGAGGCCGAAACCTTGCAGAAATTTCTGCAAGCAAATACTCAGCATGCGCACAAAGCTTAAAAAGGATGATAATGTGCACTGCATTGAAAAAACAACTTACTGTGCATATGTTCAGTCTTCAGTTTCTTTTAACTTATTCAGGTTTCCAAAGTTACTGTTGTACTGCTACAACATTTCAAAGTGGATAAAAGTAGTGATGTGATCATTCCTCAGGCCGTTTAGAAGCCACTCACTATTTTATACACCGCTGGCATTTTCCTGAAGCGTCTTCTTGGCAAACTTGGCAGGTATGCAAGTGTCTAAAAGAGATTGTATGCACATATCCTCAGACAGCTCCACCCCAACATGTCCTTTACCTTGGCACCCAAATAAGTCACACATCCAATAATGCACTTCTCAGACATCCAGCAAAAATCCACTCCTTATGGGGTGAACTTTTTAAGTTACAAGCCGTCACACAGTCTACTCCAAACTTGCCAACTTTCAAACTATCCATTTTTCCTCCTACTATGAACAAAACTTTCTGGAGCTGCTACTTTCCACTGAGTTTTGGACAGGCGCCTGAGAGATTTGCCAGGTGCTGCAGAAAGGTTGGCAACTATTCTCAGTCCAAATTTCAGTCAACCTATGACTCTAAGGCACTACAAACCATGCAGTGAGCATTTTGCTCCTGTTTGGGCATATGCAATGTGAATAATCCTTATGAACTGTCATCATGACCGCCAACATTTAAAAAAAAAAAAGAGAATACACTACAGGAGGTTAACTCCCAGTCCTAATATGGACAGGAAACCCAGTCAAATAGCCTACCTTACGTCAATGTTTTTCCTGTCTCTATAGGTCGCATGAGGAGGTCATCATGCTGTGCTCTGTGACCAGCAACAGACACCAAGTTCGAGTACCTTAAAGGGAATCTGTCACCCTAAATTGGCGGGATATTTAAATGATGGCAGTCAGGTCAGATGGGCGGTGTTTTGGGTACTTGCCTTAACATGTTGTTCGCCGCTGTCTCCATTATTTCAGGGAATTGTAGTCGTTGCCCTCCATATAACGCGCCTGCGCTTTACAATCTGCGGGCAAAGCATACTGCAAGTGCGCAATTCAAGATTGCAATGCGCAGGCGCGTTATATGGAGGGCAACAACTACAATTCCCTGAAATAATAGAAACAGCGGCGAACAACATGTTAAGGCAAGTACCCAAAACACCGCCCATCTGACCTGACTGCCATCATTTAAATATCCCGCCAATTTAGGGTGACAGATTCCCTTTAAGTCTGGGCAGCTGAGAATGATCACGTATGCCTTCCCCTCTCTTAAGCTGCTCCTGTCTTTGGGATGCAGGACCTGCCATTCTTCCTGCACCTCCAGTTAAAGCAAAGTGGTTTTCGAACTGGGGGCCTCCCGGAGCTCCTTGGCTCTCCTCACCTCTCCAGGATCCAGCATGTGAATACCAGAAGTCTGATGCTGTCGCAGGTCCTTCGCCATCACTTCCGGTTGTGTTCTAAGTTGTAACGCATCACATTTTTAGCGTTCTTGGATAATTCAGCTGGGATATGGAGGATCCCTGCCATTGTTTGCAAGGGGGCCTCCCTTGCTTCCACTGAAAAGTCCTGTCATGAAATACTTCCACTTTTGGTCATGAACTTGCAGCTCTCTGGCACCCCCTTACCCTGCTGGCCAATAAGGGTATTGACAGAGGATAAAGTGAGCGCAGCTGCTCAAATTTATGTCAAATATTGCGGCACATGATGTGACGAGATGTATATATACCACCAGTTCCTGATAGGAACATATATACCCCCGATCCAGTCACCATCAAGTCCCCAACACCACATAAATACGAAAACCATGCTGCCACCACCGACCTCTTATGGGTGGATCGGACACCCATTGGTGAACTGGATTTGCGCACAGTACGTGGCGGATAACTTATAGAGCAAGAAGAACGAAGCTAGCAAATTTATAAGTTTACTCCAGAAAAAAAAAATCAGCAGTGTTTACAAAAGATACAAATGATAACACATAAGAGACAAAATACAAGTATGTACAAACAGTTATGAAATAAAAGGAATGAAAATACAAAACTCACTATATCTCAGTCACAGGTATGACGTGTCGATAAAGGGGAGGAGAGGGTCCAAAGAAATTATCCAGTACCACAGCATAGTGTCTAGCGGTCTCTCCGGCTCTGAATGAATGCCAAAGATGGATGTTCTTGTTTTATGCTTAGGCCATAAAGCTAAGACTTCCCACTTTGCTGACCTCACAGATGGACTGTTTTCTGGGAGGTACACATAGCTAGGAGAGTTACCAATAACTCATTTTCTTCATATCTTTGGCCTGGAAGCTCACAGGCTAACGATATTGGCATTATATTTTCCATGCAAATTTACCGTTCTTTAGAGTCCAAACACGGTATGTCTGTGATTTGCTGGTGGGCAGAAATTCATTTCCCAGGTTTCTGATGGCCCTAAATGCCACACAACGCTGCCAAGCATAACCCCAAGTGCCCAGATCCTGGAAATCTAATTTTCATGTTTCTGGGATTAATGTGACTTATTGAATTTGACGTTGAGTATTTTGCTTATAATACAATGGGATCTTTGGGGGGGAAACACATTCAGCTCTGCTAGCTGGCAGGCAATAAAAACTCACATTCCACATGGACCATTTGCCTAAAGGAAGGGGGTGGAAATTCACAGAGGGGGGAGAGGGGCTGCATGAAGGATTTTGGTCCTACAGAAACCAATGGTGGGATGAGAAGTAGGCCAGCTCTGGCTGTGTATCCCAAACAATGGAAAATAATTCATATTTTCCTGACAAGTCTGTGGGGAAGAGTCTCATCCAATGTGATGCTGCACTGGGGTTCCGGTCACTTGCTTATAAGGAACCTGGACTGAAGACACCTTAAGGTAGGACCTTTCCTGTGATATGGAGTTTGTTCAGTCTTTCTGCTCTACGTCTACAGAACCCAGTGCGAACCCAAACCCTTTAGGTACCTGGATAGATCTCTTTATCTTTGGAGCAGGATTTCTTTATACATGGATTGCTACCCCTTCTCTCCTCACTTTCAGGAAGACAAGGATCCTGCTCCAAAAAGTAAACACAAGATGTCAGCTCAGAAATGTGCCATCTGTGTTAAAAAAAACTTCCATAAACCCATAAGAAACGGCTGTGTCAGAGTTGCACAGATAAAATTTTGAAGGAGGAACAGCCTTCCGTAATATAAGAATTAGCAGGAGGTTCACTCATCCCTAGCCTCATTTTCCCAATCATTTTCAGTTACCTTATCTGGGGGGGGGACCAAGAAGAGAAAAATTAGTTTAGAAGAGGAGTCAGACTCAAAAGAAGCCAGAGATCTATTGCTGCGGAGTGGTGGGAAGAAGGCGAGTTAGCCTCAGGCCCAGATCCAACCCAGGGAAATAAAAAGTATAATTTCTCGTCGGAAGACATGGAATAACTCCTTACAGCGATGAGAACCACTATGGATGAGAAGGAGGTAAGAATCACTTGTACAATCCAGGATAAAGTGTTTAGAGGACTGTGGTGTGGCTAATGGTTGCATAGTCGATGGGAGGCATGTGTCGCAGAGATGGCTTGTCTCTGTGATGTAACCCGGAGTATTTTCTCTAGTGCATGAAAGCACCAAGAGGTTTGTTTGTTGCACCTGTGACCGGGTTGCAGGTAGCTGTGAGAGATGGGGGGGGCCTAGCTACCCACATAACTCACACCTGAGTCTGGTTAACAAACTATATAATTGAGGCTGTTGTTTGGCACATGGTCTGTGTGTTGGGAGAGAGAAGGCCTCCTATATGTGTTTGGCTCCAGACCGAGCCTGAATACTGGACTCTACCCCAGCCTGAGTGCCTCACAGGCCTGGCAGAGCAGAGCCATGCTATGGACATTTGTATTTTTGTTTGCCTGACCTAAAGGCTATTTGTTTTCTGTTTTTGCTTCTGGGTTTATGAAGCAATAAAACCATTAACTTTTAAAGGAACAAGCCTCCTGTTTTCCTCCCATTGCACCCGAGTGAGTGAAACCCCTACAGGGACTTTAAATAAAAAAGAGGATGGTATTCCCTATTCATGAGAACGTGCAGAGCCTAATTTTAGATGAATGGGAGTTTCCAGAGAGATGTTTGGGTATACTGACGGAACTGAAGGATAGATTTCCATCAGAGGAAGAAATATCCAGGGGTTGGTCGGAAATAGTGAAGGTCAACATCCAGGTGGCGAAAAAAACAATGTTTTTGTTCAAAAACTGCACAGCTTAGGGACCCGATGGGTAAGAAGATGAATAGCCTGCTTTAGAAATTCTGGGAACCTTCAGCAGCCCTGTTGTCATGCTGTGACGGTCTTTGGTAAGGAACAGGAACCTCAAACTGTCTCTAGAACTCTAACTATCCCTGTCCTGGGGGTACTCTTCAAGGTAGGGAGGCCCAAGTCTCCTACCTTACTATGCTCCTGTTAACCCCTCTCTGCCATTGGATGTACTATTCCGTCCATGTGACCTGGGACTTAATTCCCAAGGACGGAATTGTACGTCATACGCGATCAGCCGCACTCACGGGGAAGTGCGGCTTATCGCGGCCGGGTGTCAGCTGATTCTCACAGCTGACACCCGGCACTAAGTGCCAGGAGCTGTCATGGACCGCCCCCGGCATTTTAACCACCGGCACACTGCGATCAAATATGATTGCAGCGTTACGGTGGCATAGGGAAGCATCGCGCAGGGAGGGGGCTCCCTGCGTGCTTCCCAGAGAACCTCAGAGCAACGCGTTGTTCCGAGGGCCTCCTCCCTGCAGGCTCCCAGATCCAAGATGGCCACGGGGTCCTGCAGGGAGGTGGCTTGTCAGTGCCTGCTGAGAGCAGGTGCCGGCAAGCCTCCTGCAGTGCCTGTCAGATCACTGATCTGACACAGTGCTCTGCAAACTGTCAGATCAGCGATCTGACACTATATAATGATGTCCCAACCTGGGACAATTTAAAAATGTAAGAAAAAATAAAATAAACGTGTAAAAATATTTTT
>VIAB01056465.1:0-12051 GCA_009801035.1 Oophaga pumilio | reverse complement strand
GATACTTTTGGATATCGGAAAGTATCGCTCAACTCTAGTGTTTATACCTATACATATTTTATGCTCTGAGCAGCTTTCTCTTTTAGTGACTCCTATAGGACACCATATGTGTCTCATCAACTATAGTTAATGTGGCAGTCTTTGTATAAAAGAGATAACTAAGTGACTTGATGGAAGAAAGGTTAATGTTTTGGGTCCATGGCCAGGAAAGTTCCCAGATGTCAATCCCATTGAGAACCTGTTCGCAATCCAGAAACAGTAGATGTACAAACAAAAACATAGAAAATGTTATAACCTCCAACCACTTTTTAGACAAGAATGGATTGCCATCAGTCAGGAGTTAGCCCAGAAGCTGAGTGAGTACTGAAAATATTAAGTCTTTGTATAAAATTGATGTATTTATTTTGAAATCCTTATACTGTAATTGTATTTCCGTAACCATAGAAACATCTACCTATAAAATCTAAAACCACTGAAGGAGCAAACAATGTGAAAGCCAAAAAGTCAGTCTCAAATGTGGCGTGCAAGAAAAATAAATAAATGAGATTGTAAATGTACTCAACTTTATGAACATGCATCAATAAGTAAATCTAATGGTGCAGTTAGTTTTTAAGGCAAACTCTCTCTCTAATTCAGTGCAGTACATATCTAAATGATATACAGCGCTGTATACATTACTATATACTATACTATACTATAAACCATCCATGATGCCTTATTGTAGGCTAGAAAACATTTTTTTAAATTATTCAATATGTGTAATTATTAATGATATTTTGTTTTTATGATTGCTTATATAGCGCCAGCATATTCTGCAGGGCTTTACAGACATTGTAATCAGTGTCCACATTGGGGCTCACCATCTACGTTCTATGTCTGTGGCGTGTGGGAAAAAAAATGGAGGTGCTCATGATACAGTGTGCCGATATGTGATATGCTGATATATAACAATAAATCTGTGGTTTATCAGTCTAACATTTCCTTACCCCACAATCATTGGCTCCATCTCCGCACATCCCAACAAAATAGCTACAAAAAAAAATTAGATCAGTTAGATGTTTACATAATACATAATATAGTTATACTCCTCAATATTGAAATTGCAACAAAAAGAAAGAAAAGTTGTGAATTTATAAAAATCACACGATAGACATGTTAAAGGGGTTGTCCAGGACAATTTTTTTGTTTTTACTACAGGTCTAAAAAAAACACCAAAGTGAAAAACTTTACAAAAAAGGCCAGGTTATAAGCGATAAAAATCAATAAAGTTTATTCAAGCATGTTAAAAACATAGTAAAAAACAATGAAGAGAAAGCACCGCAGGCATACAAAAAAGTGGGTCACCCAGATATAAGAAAAAAGTACTCTAACAAACATTATTAGGATGTTTCCATAGTCATATGAGAAACCCCCCAAACAATACATATACAAGTAAAAAGCCCATATAAGGTAAGTAAAAAGCAATAATGACATGAAAAAAGTGCATAAGTATTAATATACTATAGTAAAGGGCAGAGTTGCCACATGAAAAAGGCTGTAAAACAGCTAAATTAACAATAAAGTGCAAAAATATAACAAAATGCTAAAAGGGGTACAAGCAAAGTAAAATAATGAGTACATAGTAAAAGGCACTGTACCTTTAAAGATAGCAGATGAGGACCCACCACACCCGACGCGCGTTTCACATTGAAATGCTTCGTCACCCATTTTGTTCTATTTTTGCATTACTAATTAATCATTTATGTGTTTAACCTTTAATAAAGATTTCTTTTGAATCTTCACATTTTTTGCAATTTTATCGGCCTAAACCTCCATATATTTTTTGAGGCTGTGCGCATTATATTAATTTCCTCAATGTATATTTTAAATTCGACACAGTTATATTAAAAGCAATATCTCAAACTTACTCTAATTTTTGAAGCTCTTCAATAAGACTCGACTTTTGCCTTGGAGTCATTCTTGCAAAAATGGTTCCATTTAATAGCACCTTAAAACAACAATAATAAATCTTAAGCTTTGTTAAACCCCATTCTTTGCACATATGCAGCATAGTTAAAAATATTCCTCCTAAGTGTCCACAAATCTGACCATACAATAGCTGACGTGTCTAGGTTTATACATGACCAAATACTTCTATTCTCTGTACAATGTATGAGAAACCATCGTTCCAATGGTTTTTCGGATTTTCTTCCCTATGGAAAACCATTTTACTGAAAAATATATCATCCTCTGTACATACAAAAATAAAGTGTACAAGAGCAATTGAAGAAACTGAATATCTAGTTTTAGAAATAAATCCTCAATTGGTTATGTCAATGCAAAGTTTACCAACAAAGGTAGGTTCACATGACCAATTTCTCCACGTCCAAGAAAAACAGTATGACTATTTTTGTCAGACTTTGATTAGTTTCTTGTACGTGGAAAGTAAAAAATTTCCTCTCCTTCATTCTGTTAGGTCCATTTTTTTCACGGACCCATAGACTTGCATTGGCAATTTTGAGACAACACTTTGTTCAAATTTGGACGTCTTAAATTTTTTACATCCATTCCATCTGAGGAAAATTTAGCAATTTAGATATGTGTACAAGCCCAAACAATATCATGAAACCCACGGATAGCACTCATACAAGAAAATTGGTCGTGTACATGAGCCCTAATGTAGGATAACACAATGTTTATTAAAGCAGACATATCAGGGAATCAGACAGGTCTTTTTAAATTCCCTATAAAAATGATATGGTATTAGGACACAAATCTATAATATAATGCTGAATGCGTCCTTCTGTCAGTAGCCAGTATAGACAGGACCTGAGCAGTGTGTGGCCGTAGTCAGAAGGACACATCCAGTGTTAATAGAGGTGACAGTGAGGAGGATGAGGATGGTGGAGGAGTGTGGCACCAGAGATCGTGATATGAGTAGGCGCTGACGACATACTGCGATGTCCGGCACCATTAAGACATACTGCGATCTTCTGCAAGGCAGGAGGAAGAGTATGGCACCAGAGCAACTGCCTGAGCATAGCGTGATCTGTGGCGTCATTTTATTGAAGACAAATTTGCACACAGTGTAGTCAACAAAATGGTGCCTGGCGGCATGTTATGCATACGTGCTGACTCGGGTGCCATTTTATTTAAATATTTAATGCAGATGACACGCTGCTGGGTAGCAGTGGAAAGGTGAGTAGGGGTGTTTGTTGTTTTTTTGATTATATGTATCTATGTATTGAACAACAGCAGCAGAGTCGGGATAGGGAGCCAGGATGGGGGACAATTTACCAGAATGGAGGAGCATATATTAGGTTGGGGTAGCATATATCAGGCTGGGGAAACATAAACCAGGATGGGGGAGCATACAATACAATGGTGAACCAGGATGGGGAGCATATACCAGGCTGGGGGATCATATGCCACAGTGGAGGAGCATATACCAGGATGGAGAAGCATATTCCAGGATGGAGGAGCATATATCATGCTGGGGCAGCATACACCAGGCTTGGCGAGCATATACAAACCTGGGGGAGCATATATCACGACTAGCTATTGAACTCGTTCTTCGCCCAGGTGGTGAGCATTTTAATTCGATCTAGAAAGTAGGTATTTTCAGCTCCTTTTGTTCCATGAAATCCATAGTTTATTGAAATAAATTCTTTAAAATGACAGCATATCTGTCACTAGCCCCCAAGGGGTTAGTTTGGATGATCAGACGCGTTTCAAACCTTGCGGTCCTTAGTCATTGCATACCACACAGATTACAAATTAACCTTATATACAACATCCTGTTGGGATCAGGTGCTCTAGAGCAACTAATCCAATTAATCATCCTTCACCTGTTAAAAGAAAAGTTACTAGTGAAATTTCTATAGTTAAAATACAGACAAATAGCATTTTCTCATACTAACATAAGAAAATATCTAATGGACTTGGTAAACTGAAGAAGCAAAAGAGAATAAAAGGAAAGGAGAGAGACAAGAAAAAAATATTAATTATATTTATATGTATTACTTATATGTAGTGGTATGTAAGATCATGTTTGACATTCATTTCCATAGATATTCTTGTGCACAAATTGTAGATCCATCAGTATTCTCAATATAATAATTGTCTTTGATAGTCTCCACCTCCCAAAGGTTTGGAGACTCTTTCTATTCCAGTAACTTTACACATGGAAGTATCACCATTGTGGTGAATCGCAAATTGCTTTGAAGCTGCCGAATATTTAAATACCTTTTTATTGGCAGCATCGGAATGATGACGTCTAATTCTTATTTTTAATTGGTTAGTGGTGCAACCTATGCATTGAATGTCACAGGACAAGCAAATTAATAGATACACTACATAAGTAGTATTACAATTTATATATTTTTTAATCTTATAATTTTTCTTAGTAACAGTTGATTTAATTTTGTAATCGTATAATTTTTCCTAGTAGCACTTGATTTAAATTAATTTGTATTAACCATATGATCACAGCATAAACATGTGTGATGTCCATATTGTAATTTCTTGTAGTGTGTAACCAGGTTTTTTCAGTCAAAAATGCTTGGTGACAGGATGTCTCCCAAGGAAGGAGCTTTTTTAGTAGAAAACCTTATGAGAATAGATAATATAATTTTTAATTTTTCATCTCGGTGTAATATAGGAATATATTGCTTCTTTTTGATAGGTTGTGTTTATAGAGGCATTCCTTCTAACTCGCAAATGTTCTCCCAATGGGATACTCTGTATAGTTTTTTTGAGGTGGCAAGACATGGCATACAGTGTGGAATTGGCTGCTGTCTCTTTCCTTTAAGGGGTAACTATTAATTCCTTTGGTGATAAATTTAAAGAAATGTCTAAAAAAATCAATCAAATTTTCCTGAATATTCCTGTGAATTTTAAATTCATATTGTTTTGATTTAATGTATTCACAAATTCTCCGGTTGCCTCCTCATTCCCATTCCAAATCAGGAGGAGGTCATCAAAATATCGACCATACCACCTGCTATGGGAGTGAAGTTTGGATGCAGCTGAGAAAATGTAACTCTCTTCCCAAATAGCCATATAAATATTGGCTATGGCTTGTGAGAAGTCAGCGCCTATCGGGGCTCCTTGTTTTTGGATTTAAAACTTATGATTAAATGAAAAATAATTGTGTGTTAGAAGGAATTCTGTTGCCATAATTATAAATTATTTTATTGCTGGGGTTTAATTGTTATGTATTTTTAGGAATGAAGATAATGATTCTAACGCTAGAGTATGGGGAATGCTGGGGTTGAGTCCAATTACATCGCAAGAAAGCCAGCGGCATTGACATTGCCAAATCATTCCATCTAACGAGGAGACAACATGTTTTGTATCCCTTAAATACCACGGAATGTTTTTAACTAATGTAAATATAAATCAAGCCATGAACTCAAATTTTCTCCCAAAATTTCCTATTCCTGTGACAATTTGGCGCAAGAGAGGAGGAAATTTGGATTTATGAATTTTAGGAAAACAGATGACATACAGGAGTTATTGGAAACTGAATTATTGAATTACCTAAATTCCCACAAAGTTTCCTTGTAATAGCTCCCATATTAACCCCTTCTTGGATCATTTTTTTAATTTTACTAGAAAATTTATTAGTAGGGTCAAAGCTTGATCATCTGATAACATTTCCAAATTTAATTTTTAGTATAAACTAGCATTTAAAAGAACGACTACTCCTCCTTTGTCTGTCTTCTGATTATTAAGTCATTATTGAATGAAAGTTCATCCAGAGCTTTCTTTTCTTGCGATGTCAAATTATGAATGGACATTTTATTCCTTGTTTTTTCTTTTAATACATGTAGTTCCTTTTCCACCATTTCCTGGAAGTCATCTAAGAACGAAAGTGCGAGACTGTAGCGGATAAAAGTATGAGTTTTTAACTCTAAATTGATATAGGAAAGATGTGTATCTTCGTACTGTGTTAGCCAGTAGATAGAAAAATATTTAGACTTGAGAGTCCTCAGTGGTTGATACCTTTTAATGGCTAACTGAAAAGATGGTAACAAATTGCAAGCTTTCGAGACTACTCAGGTCTCTTCATCAGGCATAGACTAATACAACATCTGAAGAATCACATATTTATACACAAAATAGCACAGAAAAAATGCAATAGGTGGGACAAGTGATGTGAAGCAGAACTGTCATTATGGCACAGGGACGAACATAAATATGACTAGTTCATAGATAAGGAGTGAGAGTTTTATTACCCTCTGATTGGAGTCTGGTGTTGTTGTGATGACCCTAAAAGGTCATCACAAAAGGTTTAATGAATTTGCTTCCCTGACCTTTTAGGGTCATCACAACAACACCAGACTCCAATCAGAGGGTAATAAAACTCTCACTCCTTATCTATGAACTAGTCATATTTATGTTCGTCCCTGTGCCATAATGACAGTTCTGCTTCACATCACTTGTCCCACCTATTGCATTTTTTCTGTGCTATTTTGTGTATAAATATGTGATTCTTCAGATGTTGTATTAGTCTATGCCTGATGAAGAGACCTGAGTAGTCTCGAAAGCTTGCAATTTGTTACCATCTTTTCAGTTAGCCATTAAAAGGTATCAACCACTGAGGACTCTCAAGTCTAAATATTTTTCTAACTCTAAATTGTGAGTTTTTATTGACTATTATCCAAAGATTCTGTTGCCATATACTGGAGATCGAGAATAGAGTTCTTTTCCTCAAAATTAGATATGTTATTTATTGTGGTTTCTTTGTCCATGTCTTGACCAAAGTTACAGATTGCTTCTCAGAAATATTTTCCTCATTAAAAAATGGCAATACAAAGTTAAGTTTCTCGCAAATTTTTTGATGTCTAACACGGTTTTATAAACATCGAATTAATTTGTGGGGCTAAAGGAGAGTCCTTTGGAGAGGAGAGGAATTTGACTGCCATTAATGATTTTTATTGGTACATTTTTGTGCTATGTTATAGTGAACCTGTCACCAAAAATAATACTGTTTACCTGCAGATATGCTGTTAATTTACAGGTTAACTTCGTTATGCTGCCTGGCACCTGCACGTTGCCGAATGAAGCTGGGAGAAAATGAACTTTATTCTCCCCGCCAGCATTCGGCTTCAGTCATATGGTCATGGGCACCGCGGGTTCAGTCCTTGCTCTGAAAACATAGAACCGCAGCTGTTACTGTGCCCCCTGCCGTGACTGACAGCCGACCTCAATGTAGAGGGCATGTCAGTCAGGACTGAGGGCGTGGTTTCAGCGGCTGCACAGTATTCTCAGAGCAATGACTGAACCATCAGCACCCCTACCTCCATGAATAAATCTGAATGCTGGCGGGAAGAATAAAATTTGTTTTATGGCAGCTCCATTCAGCAGCATGCAGGAACCAATCAGCATAATAATGCTGTTAACCTGCAGGTTAACAGCATTATTTCTGGTGACAGGTTCCATTTAATTCTGTAGTATAATACTTCAATAAAATAGAGCTGAGGTTAGCACATGAGCATTTCGCACTGACCGGCGCCATTTTATTGAAGACACAGACACAGAGTCTTAAAAAAAATGGCACTGGAAATACATAGTAACATAGTAACATAGGTTCAATGGAGACTTTAAGTCCATCTAGTACAACCCATATCCTATTCTAACCTGCCCTAACATGTTGATCCAGAGGAAGGCAAAAAAAAACCCAAGTGGCAAACAGTAAAGGGTATGCCACACTAAGCAATATCGCTAACGGGATCGCTAAAAAACGTCACTATTTAGCGATCCCGTTAGCGATGTTGCTGTGTGTGGCAGCTTCCGGCGACGAGCTTCCTGCTGGGATCTCGCTCGTCGCTGGAATCGTGCCGGACCCTATTCTCGTCGCTGGCGCTCCCGCTGGGTGAGTATACATCGCTGTGTGGCACCTTTTCTTAGCGATTTAGCGGTACTTTTGTACAGCTAAATCGCTAAGAAGATCGCTAACGGCGATAGCGTCGTTAGCAATATCGCTAAATGTGGCACACATTTAGCGATATTAAAACGATCCCGCTAGCGATCTCATTAGTATGCGCCGCTAACGAGATCGTTAGCGGGAGCGTTTAGTGTGGCAGTACCTTAAGCTTCACATTGGGGAAAAAATTTCCTTCCTGACTCCACATGCGGCAATCAGACTAGCTCCCTGGATCAACGCAGTATCTAGGAAACTAGTGAATATAGCCTGTAATATTATACTTTTCAAGAAAGGCATCCAGTCCCTTCTTAAATTTTAGTAGGGAGTCACTCATTACAACATTATTCGGCAGAGAGCTCCATAGTCTCACTGCTCTTACAGTAAAGAATCTGCATCTGTGATTATGACTAAACCTTCTTTCCTCCAGGCGTAGAGGATGCCCCCTTGTCCCAGTCACAGGTCTAAGAGTAAAAAGATCATTAGAAAGGTCTTTGTACTGTCCCCTCATATATTTATACATTGTAGTAAGATCACCCCTAAGCCTTTGTTTTTCCAAACTAAATAACCCCAAATGTAATAACCTGTCTTGGTATTGCAGACTCCCCAGTTCTCTAATAACCTTGGTCGCTCTTCTCTGCACCAGCTCCAGTTCAGCTATGTCGTTCTTATACATCGGAGACCAGAACTGTACACAGTATTCTAAGTGTGGTCGCACCAGTGACTTGTATAGAGGTAAAATTATGTTCTCCTCATGAGTATCTATGCCTCTTTTAATACATCCCTTTATTTTATTTGCCTTTGCAGCAGCTGCCTGACACTGGCCACTAAATGTGAGTTTGTCATCCACCCATACACCCAGGTCTTTTTCAGTGACAGTTTTGCCCAGTGTTTTACAATTAAGCACATAATTATACATCTTGTTTGTTCTACCCAAGTGTATGACCTTACATTTATCCCCATTAAAGCTCATTTGCCATTTATCAGCCCAAGCTTCTAGTTTACATAATTCCTCCTGTAATATAAAATTGTCCTCCTCTGTATTGATTACCCTGAAGAGTTTAGTGTCATCTGCAAATGTACCAATAAAAATGCTCACCACCCGGGCATAGAGCGGGTTCAATAGCTAGTTACATATATATTGGTGCAATGTTAGTAAGAATTTGGGTAGATGCACATGACCATAGATTCTCTCATTCGAGAGAAATTGGCCGATCATGCACATGACATTCTGATCAAACTCTGATCAGAATTTGATCCGATTATTAGTATAGTGTGATATGATTCTCGGGGATGAGAAAATTGGAGCATACTGTGAAGAAAAGATTGAGAACAAAATTTCTCCATCTTCTACATTGTGTCAATACGCGGACTGCACTCAGATGTCATTCCAGTGTAGTTCGATAATTTTCATGTACCCATTGACTTGCATGGCTAAGTGTGGTCCAAAAAGCAGATCATACTCTGACATGCTACAATTTTTTCCTAGTACAGACTTGGTCCAAGGAAAAAAACAGACATGTGCTCAGCTCCATAGAATAACATTGGTCTGAGAAAAATTCGATGAGTTGTTGGACCACACTTGAATGGAAAATATGTGATGTTAGCAAGCCATTAAGATGGCTAATTCCAATGAAATCAGAATACTGCTCATTATATGGAATATGTCAGGATCAACCTTACTAAAAAGTGTGTATGAGCATGCAGGTCATAGGAAACTGAATAAAATTATTCCTTGATATCTGCGATCTGATGTCTGATTCCAGAAAAATCCACGTTTTGCTTATTTATAAATGACCTCTTCCACGCTATGGGGATTATGTTGCCTGCAAATAATTTGTTTGCAAGAAGACAAAGTTAATTTCTCCTGTTCTATGTTAGCTATCTGTCTCACACTGGTAACTCTCCCTTTAAATTAAAGCAAGCTCTGGAGGCTGAGTTATCTTCCCGACAATTTTCTTTACATAGCCATAAAGAGGTAGTTTACATAAAGTGATAACGATGATTTCTCAACAAGACATCTGATATGAGGCATACAATGAAGGACTTTTCAAACCTGTATTCCCATATTAATAGATTATATATAGTAGATTAATTGTGGTGACTGATTCCCTTTAAAAAAAGAATGGAACCACTCCGCTGACTCTTCGAAGATCTGAACCTCCTGAACCAGACAATGCACTTTTCACTAATTAACATATTATATAGAATATAAGTAAATGTGACAACAAAGCTATTTTCTCCACTTACCTTTGGCAGCAAATTGGAAAAATATTGAGTTAAGACCTGATAGGACTTTCCATTCATTGCAAAGTGAAAGTTTCCGACGGTAGTGGGATTATTAATCCATCCTTCACTTACATTAATTTGTGACTACAAAAAAAGAGAAAAATTAGATTATGAATATGTTAAAAAGTTTTTCATTTTTTGCTTTAAAAATTTAACATTTATTCAAAAACTTTAAATAACTGTTTCATGTCACCATATTTGAAAAGCCTTAACTTTTTTTTATGTTGATGGGAATGCATTCACACTTTTTTTTGCAGTATGAGTTTTGTGTAGTTTTATTTGTACTATTTTGGGGGATTTCTTAATTTCTTTTGTAAATGAATTAAACTGATGGGATCAGTTCTAGTTCTGGTTGCCTCAATTATGGGTATGTGCTGATTTAAAACCACACTCATAAATGATGAATCTGGACCCTAAATTATGCAAATTCAAAAACATTTAAAAAAAATACAACATAGAGCAAGTCTGGAATTCATGCCAATTGGTATTTGGTTATATTTTCACCTGACTTCTACTTACAAGTAGATTGTTGTAGGCAATAGATATGAAATAAAGTTTTACACAGTCAATATTTATTTTCCTAATTGTTTCAGATTGTATGGGCACCCAATTTTGGCCATTCTATGTAGTATGTCAATTCTTATACTGTAGCATAAATACAATTTTGCATATTAGATTTTGGAACTGTACGTTCCCTACTCTTACCCTAATATATTCAGTTCTATTATTGAAATACTTTTTTTAAATTTTTTGTAATAAAACATACCTTATCCTTTAAATGGATTCCATTTGCTTGACTTTCAGTCAAAGATTTCCAAGTAAGCGAAGCAGGTAAGTCTTTCTCAGGTTCACAGGCCTCCAACATAATTATGTTGCTGTTGGAGGGAATCATTCCTGATTTTTTACCAACAGTCACAGCTGTCTGAAGGTTATCGCCTATGAAACATAAGACTATAGCCAGTCCAAGGAAAACGACAATAATGTTTCAAGATGGGGCAGCAGTACCTCTATCTCTTCATTTACACCACTTTCTTCTTTATAACCTTGGCATTGTGATACTAGAAAAATTAGTTGCATTTGGACTTTAGATACAGTCATATCTAAGTGATTTCTTATAGGTGCATGCTGATCAGATTGTATGCTAAATGGAGGGGGAGGCAATTGCAATAGGAGTTATTCAGCCAGTAGACTAAATGACCACGGTTGTGGATGTAGTTCTACTGCCTCTGGTATATGGCAGACAATAGCAACTTCCTGAACTTGGATTTATGGTATGGTCAGACGTTGAAGATTTTCTCATCCACTGTAAAGAAAAGATGAAGAAAAAAATGTCCTCATCTTCTCCATTTTGTGACTCCATGGAAATCAGACTGCACTCAGACGTCATTCGAGAGCTAACCCACACACCCATAAACTGGAATGGGTCAGTGGCATCTGATTTCAGAGTGAAATTGCAACATAACAGACTCTGTGAGTAAACAGTATCATGCATCAGCATTGCTCTATAAAATAAAATTGGTCTGTGTTATCGGATAAAAATTTGGAGAGTACACATCTGATGTATACGTTAGTGTGAGCGAGCACTTAGGAGAAATCTGAAGCACAAATGGCTGAGCTTAAAAGCGAAAGATTTACCTCTGGTTCACAAAATGCTAAAAGCACAGCAAAAAGTGAATTATCATTTAGTCACGTCGCCCCCGAACCTGTTTCCACCTTCCTGACCAGGCCAAATTTTACAAATCTGACTGTTACTTTATATGGTAACAACTCTGCAATGCTTCAACAGATCCCAATTATTCTGAGATTGTTTTATCAAGACTAGAGTTGAGCATTCCGATACAGCAAGTATCGGGTAT
>VIAB01056444.1:0-12064 GCA_009801035.1 Oophaga pumilio | reverse complement strand
TTCAGAGCCAGCTGAAGGCCATTCAGTAATTAGTTCATTACCTCCAGCAACCACCGGAGGGAGCCCCAGCTCTGAAGTCGCCTTCAGATTATTCACAACAGCTGTCCCTGCATTACACAAGCATGTGTCCCACAACATTACTCGTGCCCTCAACAATGCAGTTACTGGGAAAATCCACCTATCCACGGACACGTGGACAAGTGCTTGTGGGCAGTGACGGTACATCTCAGTGATGGCACACTGGGTTAACATAGTGGAAGCCGGGACCCAGTCGGTGCTTAAGATGGAACACGGCCTCCCGACGCCCAGGATTACGGGCCCTAGGTCAATCAGGGTGACCCCCATGGTCTACAGCTCCTGCATCTCATCTTTCTCTTCCTCCTCATTGTCAGCCTCCATCTCTGAAATGACCACATCAGTCACAAGCTGGAAGCAATGTAACACTGCCTCAGCCAAGCGTCAATAGGCTGTGCTAAAGCTAATATGCTTAAGTGACAAACCGCACAATGCTGAAGACATGTGGACAACTCCGAAAG
Organism: Oophaga pumilio; assembly: GCA_009801035.1. NCBI lineage: Eukaryota > Metazoa > Chordata > Amphibia > Anura > Dendrobatidae > Oophaga > Oophaga pumilio. The sequence goes on along the minus strand of VIAB01056444.1, from coordinate 11,528 downwards.
AGCAGGCAGATCTAACACTGCTGAACCTACAGCCAGGCATTGTCATGTGTGACAATGGCTGGAACCTCAAAACCTACCGGGAGCTGCCTGATCTGCTTGTCAAAATACGCCACCTGTGTGCCCATTTTAGAAAGTCAGCTACAGCTTTTGTTGCCCTTGCCGTGCTTCTGCACCATTTGCAGCTTCCAGCTCACCGACTAGTGTGTGATGTCCCCACACATTGGAACGCTACACTGCAGATGTTGGGAAGGATTTGTGAGTAGAAGAGGGCAGTTGTTGACTACCAGCATAAACAAGGCCATCGGTATTCATTTTAGACTCCACACATAAGACCTCAGGAGTGGACATGGATGTCAGACATATGTACCATCCTCCAAAAATTTGAGGACTCCACCAAGATGGTGAGTGGTGATGAGGCCATAATTAGTGTCACCATCCCATTTCTCTGTCTTCTGAAATGCTCGCTGCACACTATCAAAGAGGATGCATTGCAGGTGGAGCATGATGAGATGGAGCATGAAACCATACAGGGTGATTATACACAGCCCAGCCTCATCTCATCCCAACGTGGATTGGGTGACAATGAGGAAGAGGAGGAAGAACAGGAGCTAGTTTCATGCGCTATAGACGGTACTACCTGCATAACTGCCATACCGCTGTTCAGTGTGGATGGCCTGAAGACAGGGAGAAGGAGTAGGATGAAGAGGAGAGCATGGTCAGTTGTCCTCTTGGTGAGGACACGGATGTCTTGCCTGTTAGCAGTCTGGCGCGCATGGCTGAGTTTATGTTACGCTGCTTTTCCTGTGACCCTCGCATTCTCAAAATTTTGGGTGACAGTCATTACTGGTTGGTGACACTTCTATCTCTATCTATTTCTATCTCTTATTCCCGAGGTGCACAGGTCTACTTTAATGGGGCAGTATCAGAAGGCTCTTGTTGCAGAATAATTAAAAAAATTCCCATATGAAAACGCTGGCGGAAGAGGTCACAGTTCGTTGGACAACCAAGGTGTACAGTTGAGAGAGACACAACTCCAATCCAGAAGAAGCAGGGGAACACTGTCAAAGTTCTGGGAGAGTTTTCTCATACCCTCCTATCGCAGTGGCCCTGAGGTGCGGGGTACTGTCACAAGGAGTGTAAAGTTTTGGAAGATGCTGAGGGAGTACTTTGCTGACCGTACCAATGTCCTCCGTGATTCCTCTGTGCCTTATTATTACTGGGTATCCAAGCTGGACACGTGAGATGAACTGTCTCTCTACACCTTGGAGGTCCTGGCCTGCCCTGCTGCTAGCATTTTGTCAGAGCTGGGTTTTAGTGCCGCTGATGGAATTATAACTGATATGCACATCTGCCTGTCAACTGAAAACGCTGACAGGCTGACTTTTATAAAATGAACAAGGGCTGGATTGGGCCAGAGTTCTCAACACCACCTAATGATAGCAGCGCATCATGAACTACAATCCAGTGTCTTTTTTTGGAAGGTCTATTCTCATGCACCTCTTCACACCCACACATGGGTATACGCTTCCTGATTTTGGCTATTTGCTGTTGTCCTTCTCCTTCTCCTCATCATCATCCTCCACCACCACCATATCACCAGGGTGACCGTGGTCCGTGATGCAACACCCACATAATTTTTTTAAAGGGTGTTTATGATGCCCGTAAAAAACAATTGGTATACAGTATGTTCATGTATACCCCCCAGAGGTAAATGTTTGTCAATCCATACACTTAGTTCATGGGCATTACAAGTATAGGAGAACCGCTCCTTTCTAATAGGAACATTTTTTAATGAGGTCCTCCTACACGTCTCTTCCAAGGGGCATTGGAGTGCCTCCAAATTTTTGGCAGCCCTTGCATTCACTGCATAGGCAAACAATATAGGAGACCCACTTCCTAATAATGGATATATTGTTTTCAGGAGGCCCTCCTGTACGTCTCTTCAAAGGGGTATTATGGTGCGCTCAAATTTTGGGCAGGCCTTGCATTCACTGCTTAGGCATATAGTATGGGAGACCCACTTTCTAATAATGAGCCTTGAGAAACGCATGCTGGCATGCATGTATGGCCTCTTGTTTCTTGTGCTATTGTGATTTGTCTGCATGGTCTAAACGTGCTACCATTGCCTCCAGCAACTCCAGACTTGTCTCCCATTTTATAAATCTGGTAAGTTACTGATTTGAAATTGCAAAGGAAGCTGCCAGCAGTGGATCTTGTTGGTTTGTGAGCCCAAGTGCAGTCAGTGTGACAGAACATTCCTCAGACAACTATTAATAACTGACAGGATTGCAAAGCGTGCAAATTCATGTATTTGTGTGTGTCGCTGATACTCTATACTTTAACATGTTTTGAAAATGTTTCAATTTTTTCATCATCTGTATATCATTAATATGTCTGTCAATCCTGTGAAGTTCAAAACTTTTACTTCTTGATATTGCAATTTCAATGTTGAAGAGCGTATATAGAATGTATGTTAGAGCATTCAGCAACTTTTGTGTAATTTTCTAAATGTATGAGTGAGTGCTAGTCTAAAAAAATCTTTGCCTAACTCCTCAATAAGAATTACAGTCTATGCTTATTTTTGAATGTATATCGTCAGTTGGTGACTATATTACACTGTTTGTGCCATTAATGAGAGCATTATCATCTTTTAAGAATGATATTCTAACTTACGACTGAGTAGAAAATTTTTCCAGAAGTCTTGATTGATTGTTTTCAAACTGCTCCATTACAGACCGAAGATGCTCAAAACGTTGCTTCAAACTTTCATATTCAGCTGGAGTGATAAAAAAGGAAGCATTACAAATATAATTTCTAAGAAAGCAAGATTGTATTTTTAACACTTTTCAGATATATATATATTCAGATTTTAGATGTTGTTTAGATGTTTTAAGTATGCTAAAGAAAATTTTAAACACTGAGGAGAAGGCACAATATCCATAATTTTCAAACAAGGGATGGGAAAAGATAAAGGGAATGGGGAATATGTACAAACATAATGCATGATCCAGTCCGCCCCAAAAGAGCTAATTTTTCCCTTTTGATTTCAATTCTCGATCTATTGGTCCAAACATTCAGAAAAAAACTTTAAACATTATCAAAATTATTTATGTTATGTTCTTTTAAAGAAGCTGTGAATACATAGTGTCAATCTGGCTACTAGTCCGGCTGTGAATTATTTTTTAATTATAACAGATATATTTTTCCTTTGTTCAGTAGGTCAAGGGACATGATACATTGTTTCATGTGAGACTGTCCATTGACCCTTTTTGTTTGTTAAAGGGACCCTGTCCCCAGAAAAATACACTATTAACCTGAAGATGTGAGGTTAATCTTTAGATTAATAGCGTTATTATGCTGGCCGGCCCTGCACATAGCCTAACGTGGAGAGAAAATGTACTTTATTCTCCCCAGCAGCATTCCCGCTTCAGTCCCGGCACGCTGCTTCAGTCACAGCTCTAAGAATACAGAGCAGCAGCTGCAACCACGCCCCTGGCCCTGACTTAGAGCCGGTCCTAATCCAGACAGAGTGTCATTCATTTCCAGGGGCACGATTACAGCCCAGCTCTATATTCTCAGAGCCGTGAGTGAACCTGTGCCGGCGCCGCACTCGAGTCGTGACTGAAACTGTGCCCCCAGCCCTGACTGACATTGGGTCCGGCTGTCAATCAGGGCCAGTGTCGTGGTTTTAGTCATGGCAGCGGGATCGGCTTAGGTTCACTCACCACTCTGAGTATACAAAGCAGCTACTGTAACTGCGGCCCCTACCATGACTGACACTTTCACTGCAATAAGGCTGACTATTAGTCATGAGCAGGGTTGTGGTTACAGCTGCTGCACTGTATACTTAAAGCGGTGACTGAACCTGTGCTGGTGCAACCTCCATGACTGAAATGGGAACACTGTTGGGGAGAATAAAGTTAATTTTCTCTCTGCAGCATTAGGCTATGTGCAGGCGCCCATCAGCATATTAATACTATTAACGTGCAGATTAACCCCATATCTGCAGGTTAATTGCATTTTTTCTGGTTAGGGTATCCCTTTAGTTTCTGGAATGCTTGCTTATTATGCATTGCATCAGCCCTCTGTACTGTATTAGTCTGTACAATATGGAGGACAAATATGCAGTCTAATTGAACAATTGAACAATGAGGGATTACACTCCTTTCCCAATACTGTGGGAGAATGCCCTGAACAAGAGCTGTGGGATATGAAACGGGCCTGCTTCTGTCTTCAGAAAGACGCTACAGGACTTCAGCCCAGGTACTATAGCTCCAACTGGTGGAATATATATCTGCTCCACTGCCCATCACTGAAGCCATGAAGATGTTTTGAGAAACCCGGCTGGGAAAATCAGGTCACCTGGTCATGTACCTCACTGTGCTTGATCAGCTTCCTAAGCTTGCCGCTATCTCCTCTCTGTGGGTGCCTGCCAAAGGTGGGGTGCTACTGGTTGGGGTAGTTGACCCTGGATGCCACAAAATCACATAGGTTCTAATCCTTGGGGCAGCACGGTGGCTCAGTGGATAGCACTACAGCCTTGCAGCGCTGGAGTCCTGGGTTCGAATCCCACCAAGGACAACATCTGCAAGGAGTTTGTGTGGGTTTCCTCCGGGTACTCCGGTTTCCTCCCACATTCCAAAAACATACAGATAGGGAATCTAGATTGTGAGCCCCTTCAGGGACAGCGACAATAATGTGTGCAAACTGTAAAGCGCTGCGGAATTTGTTAGCGCTATATAAAAATAAAGATTATTATTATTATTATTATCCTTGGCTGTTATGACTGTCAAAGTATATTCACACAGGTAATGTGCAAACCAAGAAGACAAATACCTGAACCTGACAGGTCTCTGTTCAGACTGGGAAAAAGCCCTTCTCTTACTCTGGTCTGTCCCTGACTGTCAACAGAGCTTGGCACCATAAGAGACTGCAATGGCTCACCCACTCAACGGTGGCTTACCCTGAATGTCCTCCTAGGATCTCTAGAATAGCAGAGGGGTTGGACCAGATGACCCCGGAGGTCCCTTCCAACTCTACCATTATATGATTCTATGATTGAATAAAGGAATCACACACAAAACAACTGCAACTAACACAAATTACTGCTAAGTGAATTAATCCAAAAAAGTCTATTAACAGCAGGAAACACCAGTAGGGGAAGATATGCACCCGAAGGATGATTGGACAGATAAACAAAGTGAATAACACCAGTCATTCAAAACCGACATAAACTAAGATAACAGAACTGAAACAATCAAAGAAAAGGTGAATTTGCTGTGGCTCAGCAGAAATTGATGCTTACTACAAAATACAAAATCAAGGGTTCGAATCCAGAGGAGGAAAGGTGAGGCTTTTTCATTTACATCATCTTGTGTACTTGCTGGGAATGTACTATATGTTGTTGACAGTTGGTGATCCAAAAAAGTATTATCGCAGTGTGTAACCCTTACCATGTGTTGTCTGAGTAGTATTCTGCACACGAGGATGGAGTATCGGCATTCATTGGGATGAGTGAGCCCTGGCCCGTACGGTCTTTCTAAAGATGACCAGACCAGCGGAGGAGAGCACCCAATGAACCTCATTTCACCACAAAAGCATCTAAGCCTTTTATGGCATCATCAATGGTTCACGCTGTGACCAGTTCTTCATGTAGATCATTCCACAGATTCTTAGTTCTTATGGCAAAGAAGTCTTTTCTCCTTTGGAGATTGAACCTGTTTTTCTCCAGATTAAGGGAGTGTAATTTTGTCTTTTGAGTGAGTTTTACAAGAAACATCTTTAGATGTAAATTTTATAGGTATATACATAATTTTAAATTTACATTAAAAAATATTGGAGGCAATACACAAAAGAAAGTGCATGACAAACAAATCATATATGGCTATCATAAAAGTAGTTAGTATTATATTCTGTACTATTTTAAAGAAGGTATGTACAGTCATGGCCAAAAGTTTTGAGAATGACACAAATATTATATTTTCACATGATCTGCTGCCCTCTGGTTTTTATGTGTGTTTGACAGATGTTTTTATCACAGACAGAAATATAATAATTGCAAACATATGAGTAACAAAAGCTTCTATTGACAGTTAGAATGAGTTAATGCAGCAAGTCAATATTTGCAGTGTTGACCCTTCTTCTTCTGCAATTCTCCCTGACATGCTCTCAATCAACTTCTGAACCAAATTCTGACTGATAGCAGTCCATTCTTGCACAATCAATGCTTTCATTTTGTCAGAATTTTTAGGTTTTTGTTTGTCCACCCGTCTCTTGATGATTGACCAAAAGTTCTCAATGGGATTAAGATCTGGGGAGTTTCCAGGCCATGGACCCAAAATCTCTATGTTTTGTTCCCTGAGCCATTTAGTTATCACCTTTGCTTTATGGCAAGGTGCTCCATCATGCTGGAAAAGGCATTGTTGATCGCCAAACTGCTCTTGGAGGGTTGGGAGAAGTTGCTCTTGGAGGACATTCTGGTACCATTCTTTATTCATGGCTGTGTTTTTAGGCAAGACTGTGAGAGAGCCGATTCCCTTGGCTGAGAAGCAACCCCACACATGAATGGTTTCAGGATGTTTAACAGTTAGCATGAGACAAGACTGGTGGTAGCGCTCACCTTGTCTTCTCCGAATGAGGCGTTTTCCTGATGTCCCAAATAATCGAAAAGGGGATTCATCAGAGAAAATAACTTTACCCCAGTCCTCAGCAGTCCACTGCCTGTACCTTTTGCAGAATATCAGTCTGTCCATGATGTTTTTTCTGGAGAGAAGTGGCTTCTTTGCTGCCCTCCTTGAGACCAGGCCTTGCTCCAAGAGTCTCCGCCTCACAGTGCGTGCAGATGCACTCACACCTGCCTGCTGCCATTCCAGAGCAAGCTCTGCACTGCTGGTAGCCCGATCCCGCAGCTGAAACACTTTTAAGAGACGGTCCTGGCGCTTGCTGGTCTTTCTTGGGCGCCCTGAAGCCTTTTTGGCAACAATGGAACCTCTCTCCTTGAAGTTCTTGATGATACATTTTTTGCAAAAAGCGTATTAACCAAATACCCTTATTTTTCCATTTTTTTATTGGCACTTGCCGTTTACTGTTATATTCTTTTTGCAACAGAGCATTTTTTGTTTTACTGTGCTTTATTTGTGTTTTCAGTCTTCTGGTGGTGTGAACAGTGTCTCTACAGGCTTGTTCACTTTGTGCAGGGCTCATGTGTTTCTGTTTTTAACTTTTTGGATGGTAAGGGATAGATGTTAAGACAACTTCCCAACAAAAACATTTGAGCTTACAAAGCCGGAGGAAATCCAGCCATTGTTCAATTTTAGAAGAGTAATTTTCCTTTCATAGGCGTGTGCACTAGTGATGAGCGAACATGCTCGCCACTACTCGTTACTCGCCCAAGTATCACGGTATTCGGTGTACTCGGCGAGCACCGAGCACTTCCGGGATTACTCGGCGGGAACTCAGGTCTCCTCCCAACTTTTTTTGCGGATTTTAGAGACTCAATCATGATGCAGGGAATGTCTGCCAGGCAATGAAACACCGCAGCCATCTTTATTGTGGTCGTGCAGTGATTGGCTGGCCGCACAGATTTATCAGGGGTATAAGAGACCAGATGCTGCCCTGCTTGGCGCATTCAGCTCCTGATTTAGATAGTGACAGTGCCTATAGTGTAGGTAGAGCTGCTGCCGAGATAGGGTCAGATTTGGGGATTTCTTAGTGAGAGTGGGGTCTACTATCCTAAAGTACTCAAATCCAGCTAAACCAACAGTCCTTCTAAGGACTAATTCCAGAGTATATAGGTTCCAGGGTTAGGTAGGCAGGGGATTGTATGTCGCTCTTAACATATCAGTGCAAGGCCTGCAGGCACAGTATGTGTGTATATACATATCATTGCATACATCAAGAGGGTCCATTCCCTTCGTGTCTGCTGGTGATGCTGCTGCTACCTGTAGGATATATTGACCGTATATACCTAGCCCCAGGCCTAAATGGCTTGGAAAAATTTTTGGGCCAGGTTAATAGAGCTTATTTTATTGCAAACCAATCCAGAGCCCTTTTTTTTCTCAATTTGCCAGTGCACAATACAGCCAAATCCTTTTCCTAGCACAGTGTGAAAATCCTGCAATTTTAATAGGGTCCCAAAAATAATTTTCGAATGCGCAGAGAAATATTACATTTTTACGTGGTATGGTAGAGTAGAACTTTTTTTGAGTGTCTTACACAATTTCTTGACACCATTTTGTTGAACCCCCCAATAAATACATACAGGCCACATATTTTACAGTACGGTATATCTGTGTCACGCCTAATCCAACCGTCTGCTAAGAATTTTTTTTTGCTATCTGTCACTGTAGTTATATACAGCACTATTTAGCCTAAAAAAGCAAAAAAAAACTGGCCACGGAATTGTCAGTGTGGTATCTCTGTGCCAGTTCATCTATCTGCGTGCTCCAAGTTTGCCCATTTTAGGCCTGTTTTCCATTGTTTTCCTGTGTGTCACACTGGTTTTATACAGCACTATTTAGCCAACAAAAGCAAAAAATACAGGCCACAGATTTGTCATTGTGGTATCTCCGTACCAACTCATTCATCTGCGTGCTCCAAGTTTGGACATTTTAGGCCGGTTTTCAATTTTTTTCCTGTGTGTCACTCTAGTTATATGCAGCACTATTTAGCCTAAAAATGCAAAAAATACAGGCCACAGATTTGTCAGTGTGATATCTCCGTGCCAGCTCATATATCTGTGTGCTCCAGGTTTGCCCATTTTAGGCCGGTTTTCAATTTTTTTCCTGTGTGTCACTCTAGTTATATACAGCACTATTTAGCCTAAAAAAGCAAAAAATTCTGGCCACAGAATTGTCAGTGTGGTATCTCCGTGCCAGCTCATATATCTGCGTGCTCCAAGTTTACCCATTTTAGACCTGTTTTCCATTGTTTTCCTGTATGTCACTCTAGTTATATACTGCACTATTTAGCCAACAAAAGCAAAAAATACAGGCCACAGATTTGTCAGTGTGGTATCTCTGTGACAGCTCATATATCTGCGTGCTTCAAGTTTGGCCATTTTAGGCCAGTTTTCAATTTTTTTTCCTGTGTGTCACTCTAGTTATATACAGCAGTATTTAGCCATCAAAATCAAAAAATACAGGCCACAAATTTATCAGTGTGGTATCTCTGTGACAGCTCATATATCTGCGTGCTCCAAATTTGCCCATTTTAGGCCTGTTTTCCATTGTTTTCCTGTGTGTCACTCTAGTTATATAAAGCACTATTTAGCCAACAAAATCAAAAAATACAGGCCACAGATTTGTCAGTGTGTTATTTCCGTGCCACCTCATATATCTGCGTGCCCAATATTGGCCATTTTAGGCCAGTTTTCAATTTTTTTCCTTTGTGTCACTCTAGTTATATACAGCACTATTTAGCCTACAAAAACAAAAAAACACGCCATAGAATTGTCAGTGTGGTATCTCCGTGCCAACTCATATATCTGCATGCTCCAAGTTTGCCCATTTTAACCAGTTTTTAAGTTTATTCCTATGTGTCACTCTAGTTATATACAGCACTATTTAGCTTAAAAAAGCAAAAAATACAGGCCACAGATATGTCAGATGGTAACTCCGTGCCAACTCATATATCTGGGTGCTCCAAGTTTCGCCATTTTAGACCTGTTTTCCATTGTTTTCCTGTGTGTCATTCTAGTTAAATACAGCACTATTTAGCCAACAAAAGCAAAAAATACAGGCCACAGATTTGTCAGTGTCATATCTCCGTGCCAGCTCATATACCTGCGTGCTCCAAGTTAGACCATTTTAGGCCGGTTTTCATTTTTTTCCTGTGTCACTCTAGTTAAATACAGCACTATTTAGTCAACAAAATAAAAAAATACAGACCACAGAATTGTCAGTGTGGCACGTCCGTGCCAGCTCTTATATCTACGTATTCCAAGTTTGCCCAATTTAGGCCTGTTTTCCATTGTTTTCATGTGTTCACTCTAGTTATATACAGCACTATTTAGCCTAAAAAAGCAAAAAAAAAACACGCCATAGAATTGTCAGTGTGGTATCTCCGTGCCAGCTCATATATCTGCGTGCTCCAAGTTTGGCCATTTTATGATGGTATTCCAGTGTTTTCCTGTGTGTCACTGTAGTTATACATATTACTATTTAGCATAAAAAAGAAAACAATACAGGCCACATAATTGTCAGTGTGGTATCTCCGTGCCAGCTCATATATCTGTGTTCTCCATGTTTGCCCATTTTAGGCCGGTTTTCAATTTTATTCTTGTGTGTCACTCTAGTTATATACAGCACTATTTAGCCTAAAAAAGCAAAAAATACTGGCCACAGAATTGTCAGTGTGGTATCTCCGTGCCAGCTCATATATCTGCGTGCTCCAAGTTTACCCATTTTAGGTTTGTTTTCCATTGTTTTTCTGTGTGTCACTCTAGTTATATACAGCACTATTTAGCCAACAAAAGCAAAAAATACAGGCCACAAATTTGTCAGTGTGGTATCTCTGTGCCAGCTCATATATCTGCATGCTCCAAATTTGCCCATTTTAGGATCCTAATGCTCTCCTGATGTCAGCACAGTGCACACTCTTACACCATAACTACATAAAGACAACGCAGTACATTAGTTGTCATATAAAGTGCACTGACATTGACCCCATACACCACGATCTCTTGTTTGGTGTATACAGTTAATTTATATTTAAAGACATTCTTTGTATTTGTCTATCTTTCTTTGGCTCTTTTTCAATTTTAGCTGCTTTCTTTTTTTTAACAGATTCTATTCAGATTCTTTTTTTGTAAATACTAGATGTGATATCTCAGACTTATATATTCTATATACCCTTTGTTGTCATTAATTGCCCTCCTTATAATAGGTGTGCTTTTGATTGACAAGTATAGATTTATAGTACTGTTATTTATCATTTTTACTACTATCACTATCTGACAGTAGCGGCTCCCAGTTAAAATTTTTCTCAAACAGTGACATTTCCAACAAGTTCTGTATCTGGACCCCTGCTGCAGACTTGCAGCAGGAGTCTGCTCACAGATTCCAAGGGGTCAGGGAGTGTGAGAGGAGAGCTGCGGTGAGCTTACCTGCAGCAGAGCAGGACCTGAAGCATGTGATCACTGGTGGAGTGGCCGGGGGTGGAGTCAGGCACCAAGTAGCTGTGGTGATCAGCGATGCCGGAGAGTAGTCAGAACATTCCGAAGTCAAGCTGGGAGGTCGATGAGATGCAAAAAGTTTAAACAGAGAGTGGTCAAGTTGTATCCAGATGTCAGGAAGCCGAAGATAGCGGTACAGTACAAATGGGGCAGACGGGTGGGAAGTCAGAGTAAGCAAGCCAAAGGTCAGAGCTGGAATAGACAGTAAGCAAAGAGTCACAAGACAAAGCACAGAACAAGAAAACAGACCGGGTCATACACAGAGAGGCAATCAGACAAAACAGTATGTGTTGTGAATATGCTGGAGGCGTCTTCTGAGCTGGGGTTCCCTCCGGTGGTTGCTGAGGGTAATGAA
>VIAB01056432.1:0-12074 GCA_009801035.1 Oophaga pumilio | reverse complement strand
TCCTGCCTGAGTAGCAACAGTTTATCCTCTGGCAACCGACACTCTATCTTCTCGGAATCAATTACAATGCCCAAGAAACTTATAACAGCTCTCGGGCCTTCAGTTTTATCCTTCGCCAATGGCACTCCAAAGCGCTCGGACACACACACCATGGCCGACAACGCATTTACACACAACCACGAATCTGGATGCCCTATAAACAAAAAAATCATCCAGGTAATGGATAACCGACTGAACTCCGGTCATGTCCCTTATCACCCATTCCAAAAATGTGCTGAATGTCTCAAAGAACATGAAATAGCACACCCCATCGGTAAACATCTCTCAAGATAATAACCCCCGTCCCAAACACACCCCAACAATGGAATACTGACCGGGTGAACATGCAGCAAACGGAAAGCGGACTCAATATCCATCTTTGCCAACAATGCCCCGGCGCCATACCTGCGCACCCACTGCATTGCCGTATCGAACAACGTATTTTCCACCGAACACAACTCCCGATCAATACCATCATTCACCGAAAAACCTTTTGGATAAGACAAATGCTGTATCAAACAAAATTTGTTAGGCTCTTTTTTTGGTACAACTCCCAAAGGGGAAATAACCGCCCCTGAAACTAGCAAACTCGAGAACGGACCCGACATCCTACCCAACTCGACCTCCTTTGCTAACTTCGCACTAACAACCTCAGAGGGCAACACTGCCGAGCGCAAATTCTTAACCGAAAAAGGGACAGAGTGCCCAGGGGGAGGGATCCTAAAACCCTCTGCAAAACCATTCAACAGCACCCATGCCTTGTCCCTATCTGGGTACCTATTTAGAAAGGGGGCCATCTCTTGAAGTCTCACTGGGCTCTCCCCCTTGACTGGAACCCACGGCGGGTTTTCCCTTCCCTTTCTTGAAACATTTGGACAATCCATGTGAGGTACCGTTACAGTGGGAACACACGTGCTTATGCTTGCAACTGCTCCCATACTTGCACTGGCCGTCGTTAAACTGCCAACAAGTTCCTGATTTATCCTTTCCTGCCTGCGTCCCCTGATTACCGCTTCCATGTCCCGACTGCTGACTACCGCCACTTCCGGCCCCATGAAAGGACTGCCCATACCTGGCTGGAGCCATAACCTTCAGCCAAAGCCCAATGTCCTTCTGGTCCCATTTTATCTTTGGCCTGACCGCTTTGCGTTGCCTAAATTGCTTGTCATACCTCAGCCATGTTTGCCCCTCATATGTCCTATGCGCCTCCCCTATAGTGTCCAAGTAGCAAAACAAGCCAGAGCAATTTTCCAGAAACTTCTCCCCTATGACTCTCGTATCGCAAAGGCCTGTAACCAGTTTGCAAAAGTCTGCGGAATCAGCCGCCACCTACGCTTCTCCTCCTCTTCCTTCTTGCTGTCATCCTTCTTACCCTTGTCCAAGTTAAATTTCTCAAGAGGTAGAAGAGAGAATATCTCCACATATTCGTCACACCATATCTTTTCCTCGACCTTTTCAAATGCGCACCCAAGGGCCCTTCAAAACATACGTAAACCTCCCCTTTTGCCCTATCATCCAGCTTAATCGACTCCCCTTTGCCAGTTTTCGTCTGCACCGAGACAGACACCCCCGAAGCCACTGACTCTACACCACCCGCAGGCCTCAAGGACTCACTCCAAGACTGGCAACTGACTCCCTACCCCGGCAGCCATGCCCCCAACGGTGAACATGTAGGCCCACTCATTACCCCCTCTTCAAGCCTCCTCAAAAACTGTGACATGCTGCTCACTAAATCGCGCAGTCCCGCCACTTCCGCCCCACTCTGCCCCATTAGCCCCCTCTCATCCGACCTACCCTGTCGACTCCCCCCAGCTTCCTGAACACTTGCCCCTGTGGGTGACAGACACGACATAGAGCCATACTCACGTAGCTGCGCGGGTGCTGTGTCCTCGCCAGCCGAAACTCCAGAATCCAGATGCGCCCCATCGCTACGGTCCTCACTTCCAGACTCTGACTCTTCTGGTCCACTGTCGCGCTCCTGGCCCGTGCCCCTGGCCTCCACATCACCAGGGGGGACCGACGCGTTAGCTGTGCGCCAAACCAACGACCTCATGCCCAGCCGTGACCTGGACCGAATCCCGGACCCAGGCCCGCTGGCCCGATCCGTCTCCCTCACTGCCGGGCTGCCAGGCAGGTCTCTACTGCTGCCCGCCGCTCTTCTGTTGCCATGCTGCATCACAGGGCCAGGCAGAACCTCGTCATAAGGCCCCTGCCCGCCCGCTGCCCTGGGTTGCCTACTGCTCCTCCTGCCAGGCACCCTGGCCTGACGCTCCTGAGGGGTACCTGGTGCCTGCACTGACTCCGGGTCAGCTGCCCCCACCGCTGTCGCCGTCATTGTAGGCCTCCGCACTGCCGGTGATCTACGGCCTGGTCGTGAGTTCGTGCGCCCATCGGGCGCTCCACCGCTCCGCTCTGATGCTGGAGGAGGCCCAACTTCCGGTCGGGCGGATTCCTGCCGGACCGAGCACTACAGGGGGAAGCCACACCGCTGCGCTCTGCATCTTCAGTGTCTCCGGAGGGGCTCCGCAGCCTGCGCCTGCTGCGCGCTGTTACCTCTGGGGAGAGCCTCTCTGGGGGCCTGGTCCTCCTTCCCCGCTGGCTCATCCCGGGTTCTCCAGCGGCCCCGAGGAGGGAGGCTAACTGCGCCTCCAGCCATCTCCCCCTCCTGGACCTTGTCACGTCCCACAGCCTGGACCACATCTCCTCAGCAGACTCCATAAGGTACTGTTGCGCTGCGGGTCTGTCCTTCCTGGCTTCACGAGTTATAATGGTGGCTTTTCCCGCACTTTTGCCCCACTGCCCTGGCAACACCTCCCGCACCCCACCCCCAGCCAATCACTTTAATGCCCCCATAATCCTGTTACATTTTACACCTCCACGCCCACCCCAGTCATGGGAAAGCCTCCACTACCTATTCCGGCCCCATCTTTACATGAGTGATATCTATTGTAAATTCTACAATAGATCAGAAATTGGACAGTATAGTCCTCCATACAGTATTATGGGCACCACATAGTGCTCCATACAGAATAATAAGCCCCATATATTGCTCCATACAGTATTATGGGCACCACATAGTGATCCATACAGAATAATGAGCCCCATATATTGTATCATACAGAATAATGGACCCCATATAATGTTCAATACAGTACAATGAGCCACATATAATGCTCCATACAGTATAATGAGCCCATATAATGTTCCATACAGTATTATGGGCACCATATATTGCTCCATACAGAAACATGGACCCCATATTTTGCTCCATACAGAATAATGAGCCCTATATGTTGTTCCATACAGAATAATGAGCCCCATATATTGTTCCGTACAGTATATAATAGTCCCCATATATTGCTCCATGCAGAATAATGAGCCCATATATTGTTCCGTACAGTATATAATAAGCCCCATATATTGCTCCATACAGAATAATGGACCCCATATAATGCTCCATACTGTATAATGGGCCCCATATATTGCTCCATACAGTATATAATAAGCCCCTCATATTGCTCCATATAGAATAATGAGCCCCATGTATTGCTCAATACATAAAGGGGCCCATATAATGTTCCATACAGTACGTATATGATGGACTCCATGTAATACTCCAGTATATGATGGGCCCATATAATGATCCATATATAATTGGCTCCATATATGATGCTCCAGTGTATATTGGGCTCCATATATGATGCTCCAGTGTATAATGGGCCTCATACCAGTGTATGATGGTCCCTATATATAATGCTCCAAACATAAAAAAAATAATGTGAAGTACTCACCTCTCCTTCCTGCTCTGCTCCAGACTCCTCAGAGTCGCCATCTTCCAGCTCTCTGCACTGTGACTGTTCACAGACGTGATGTCATAGCGTCCTCTGATCAGAACGTCACAGGCAGAAGACGCCGCAGTGATGGAAAGGGGAGAGGTAAGTATCACAAATGACAGGGCCCTGACATCGAGTGGGCCCCCCAGCCTGCTCAGGGCCCCGACATTTGCCCGGGTGCGCAGGGTGCTGACGCCGGCCCTGCACCCCGGGCACCCTGCTTTTGGTGGGGGACCCACAGAGAGGAGGTAACGAGAAGCTTAGAAAGCTGATAGTCCATTGAGGCACGTGACCAGGTGACCGGATGGTCCCAACCTGCTTCTTCGAAAGTCTTCATGGAGCCAGGTGACTTAATGGTCCAAACTTGGCTTCTCCTAATGTATTCATAGGTTCCTGGTGACCGGAGGGTCACAATCTGGATTCTCCAAACATCTCCATGGAGCCAGGTGACTGGATGGTCCTTTGTACTGACCACACATATATTTATATATGTAAATTAGATCACTGAGACATCTTTTTTCTCAGCTAAATGAGCTCAATTTTGACAAACTGGATATTAGGTATTATGTCCATTTGGATTTTGATTTATTTCAGCTTTATATATGGGAAATTATTCACAAAAACAATGATCACTTCACTAATTGCAATCAAAGCGCTTTTGTCACCAGATTTCATATTACAAAATGTACACATTATGAAATAGATCAAACAGATTTGCCTTGACAGGTGTACTTGCTCTGATAATAGTGTTAAAATGGCTGCATAATCCTTTATACAAGTTGTGGAGACATGGGGGTCAGTGGATACTCTTGTCCGCTGGCCCGAGACTGCATGGACCAGGGCTCATCCCACTGAATGCCCATGTAATGACAAGCTTAGGAAGCTGACAGTCCATTGAGGCATGTGGCATGTGGCCAGGTGACTAGATGGATCCAACCTACTTATCAGAACGTCTCCATGGAACCAGGTGACCGAATAGTCCCAACCTGGCTTCTCCTAACATGTCCATGGGGGTCAGGTGACTAAAGTGTCCCAACTAGTAATGTGCGAACGTGCTCGGTAATACTCGTTACTCGCTCGAGCATCGCTGTACTCGCGGTACTCCACGAGCATCGAGCATTTCCTTGTTTGCTTGGCAGGAGTACTGGTGCATGCCCTGCATTTTTGGCGCACTTTAGAGCGCGAATCAACATGCAGGGATTGTTTGCCACGCACTGTAATGCCACAGCCATCTTTGTTGTGGTATTACATTGATTGACTGGCCGCACAGCGTCATCAGGTGTATAAGAGACCTGGCGGTGCCATGCTCGGCTCTGTCTGCTCCAGAATTAGCGAATGTAGGGAGAGCTGCTGCCAAGATAGGATCATATTTGGGGGTTTAAAAGATAGTGTAGGTCTAACATCAAAGAAGACACAAATCCAGTTTAAAGAGGTTGTCCACTACTTTAAATTAACCCCCCAATGTATCCCCCTAATGAATTTTGTAAATACCTCACGTTG
The DNA here is from genome assembly GCA_009801035.1 of Oophaga pumilio. NCBI lineage: Eukaryota > Metazoa > Chordata > Amphibia > Anura > Dendrobatidae > Oophaga > Oophaga pumilio. Next base: position 6,702 of record VIAB01056432.1, on the reverse strand, counting down.
CCTATACTGCCTGTGAGTGGGGCTATCGCTGGCCGCTCACAGGCAGCACATGACCCTCGGCTGCAGCTGGCTCTTGCTTCCGCTGACGTCCCGTCAACTTATGGCAGCAGCCGGGGTCCCTCTTCCTCCTTCCAGGCTGGCTGTCAGGCTGTGGGCGCGGTTATCCTCCCGCATCACACCCAGCATCCACCTCGCGTCCATTCATTGAGAAAGCGCGCGGTGGATGCTGGGTGTGGCTTGGGGGGTAACCCCGCCCACAACCCAGCAGCCACCGCGGGGACCCAGCGCTGAGTCACGCCTCACTTGTCATGACGTCAGCGCTGGGTCATGTGCTGCCTGTGAGCGGCCAGCAATAGCGCCACGGCGTATACAGATTGCAGTGCTAGGTAGGCAGGGAGTGTATGTGCGTATATACATATCAGTGCAACGCATGCACGCACTGTATGTGGATATATAGATCTCAATAGCAGACAGGCATTTTATGTGTCATACATCAAGAGGGTCCATTCCATTACTGTCTGTTGCTGCTGCCTATAAACTATATTGACCGTATCTACACAGCTGTAGGTCTCCGTGGGCAGTAAACTTTTTTGGCATCTTAATGCTGATTAATTTTTTCCAAAGCAATGCAGAACCCCTTTTTTCTCTAATTGCTTGTTGACACTGCAGAATACAGGCAGTACCTTGTCATAGTACAGTGTGAAAATACAGCTATTTTAAACGGGTTTGCCTGTCCCAGGCTTGACATCTGAGTGCGCATAAAAATCTGCCATTTTTTGTGGTACTGTAGAATTTTTTTGCAGTGTCTTATACAATTTTTTGACACCATTTTGCTGCCCCAAAAATATTTATCTGCCCCCAAAAAATGTAGCTACAGGGCAGATATTTAACACTGAGAACTGCGCTACCAATGATCAAAGAAGCAGCAGCTTTTTTGGCGGACGCATCTGCCAGGCTGGACGTAAGATCAGCAGCGCTGTCAAACGCCGATCGCAGGACGGTTTGGTTAAAAACCTGCCTGGGTGATGGGCAAGCGAGGGGAAAATTGTGTGCCCTCCCCTGTAAAGGGCATTATTTATTTGGGCCAGCCCTAGATGATTTGTTAGAAAAAGCAGCCGACAAGAAGAAAAAGTTCCCTAAACCACCCTTCTCGTCATTTACTCAGCCCTTTCGGAAGTGGACTTATTATAAAAGAAGGGGATACATAGAACAGAGAAAGAGGCAAGAGAATCGAAAAAGCTCCAAGGGATTCTTGTTTGGTTCTTCCTCTCGGAGAGACTGGAAGGCCTCTAAATGACTCAGTCTCCCAGGTGGGAGGAAGGCTCTCCGGCTTCCTTCCAGCCTGGGAAAAGATATCATCAAGTCCCTGGATCCTCAGTCTAGTAGTGGCAGGTCTGAAACTAGAGTTCAAAAAATATCCACCGGAAAAATTTTTTATCGCCACTCCTCGCACATCCCCCTCGGAGCAGAGAGCCCTGGAAGCGAAGGATCTAGACCTCCTAGACAAAGAAAGTCTTCAGTTTGTACCATCGGAGGAACAAGGGAAAGGCTTTTATTTTCCTCTGTTCCTTATAAAAAAACCGGAGGGGTCTTACAAGACTATTTTCAACCTGAAACACCTCAAAGATTATTTATGGATTCCGAAATTCAAGATGGAATCAGTAAGATCGGCCGTTCAGCTGCTATTCCCGGACTGTTACATGGCCGTCCTCGATCTGAAGGATGCATATTATCATGTGCCAATATATCCGGACTTCAGAAAATTTCTCAGAGTAGCAGTCTCAGTGAACGGCAAAGTCAAACACCTTCAATACAAGGCGCTTCCCTTCGGCCTGTCAGTGGCCCCTCGGGTATTTACCAAATTAATAGCAGAAGTCACCGCTCACCTAAGGAAAAGTAGACGTGATGGTTATGGTGCATGTAGAGGCAGAGGCCTTGGGCAAGCTGCAATAGTGCCACAACAAACACACACATCTTCTCGCAACAGATTCCTGTCAGAATTCATAGGGGATGGTAGAACAGCACTCTTGACACCAGAGCAGCATTAAAAGGTAGTAGGTTGGATAGTTGATAATGTTTCCAGTCACTTTGTCACCACCACCAGCACCCTGACTTGCACACGGTCAAGTCTGAATAGCCGTGAGTCTGGACCGCATAATCCTCACTCTGATCCTCCTTCCTCCTCCCATGCCGAGTGCCCACAGACAACTGATCCCACACTTGGAAATTCCGAAGAGCTGTTCATTTTTCCATTTATAGATTTGGGCCTCTCGCCCGGTCCCACTTGAAGCGGGGCAAACTGAGATTGCATGTAGCGATGCCCAAATATTTGAGCAGCCACATTCACATGAAGGAACGTCGAATTTCGTTGCAGATGTATCCCAGTACCACCTTGCTATCGCTGTATAACTCTGCATCTTTGGTCTCCAGATTCTCCAGATAATCTTGACTAATTCAACTGCAAGGACAGCAGCGCAGAGTTCCAGTCTGGGTATCGTGTGTTCGCTGAGTGGTGCCAGTTTAGTCTGGCTCATCACAAACCCAATGTGGCGCTGTTCGTTTACATCTATGGTTTTGAGGTATGCTACTGCTGCGATCGCTTTGACTGATGCATCACAGAAGATATAAAGTCTTTGTGTCTTGACGTCTGTAGATGGCACAGGAGCATACAATCGTTTCACACGAAGGTCGGTCAAGGCCTCGAGAGACTTCCTCCACTCTGCCCACAGGTCTGCTTTTTGGCTGGAAGTGGATTGTCCCAATCAGATGTGTCCTGGGTGAAGTCTCTTAGCATCATTTTTCCTTGGATGGTTACTGGAGCTATAAACCCCAGGGGGTCGTATAGACTATTCACAAAAGAAAGAACTCCTCTGCGCGTGAAGGGTTTCTCATCTTTACTGATCTGAAAGGTGAAGGCATCCGTCTTCAGAACCCAAAGCAATCCAAGGTTCCATTGCATGGGAAGGGAGTCGATGCTTAGGTATAGGTCCTTTAGATTGCTGGAATAGTCTTGAGAGGAAAAGGCTTCCATCAACTCTTGGCTCTTGGAGGAAATCTTGTGTAACCTTAGGTTAGACTGAGCGAGCAATTCTTGAGCCCTTTTTAGTAGACTGATTGCAGTGTCATTTGTCGGTGTGGACTTCAAACAGTCGTCTACGTAGAAGTCCTTCTCTATGAAGGATCTGATGTCTGACCCAAACTATTCTTCGCCCTCTTTGGCGGAATTTCGGAGGCCGTAGATAGCGACTTGTTATGAGGACAGTAGCCAAAATAGCCTAGACAACTAGACACCCAGAGAGGTTGGCAACTAGCGGATTGCAGACCCCTAAATTGACAGCACAACTAGAAGCAGCCGTGGGACGTGCCTACGGTGCCCTAGATGCCTCGACACAGCCAGAGAGTTAACTAAGCCTAAAAAGAGAAAGGGGAAAGCTAACTGCCCCGGAGTAGAGCCCCCAAAGGAATAAGTAGCCCCCAAACATATATTGGTGGTGAGACAAAATGAAATACAAACACAGGCAGAAAATAGAGCAAGCAAATGCTGGGGCCCAAACTGTATAGCTAGAACAGGAGAGGAAAGCATACTGTCTGCAATCCAGCAAAAACTCTAAGAAAAACTCCAACACATCTGATATACAAAAATGCCGAGACCACACGATCTCTCCCCTGCTAGATCAGCACTCTGGTGTGAACTGGTAGCAAATCAGCAGATAACGAAATAACAGGGAACTGAAAATACAAAAAACTGTCTCTGGTGTGAACTGGTAGCAAATCAGCAGATACTGAAAATACATAAACAGTGGCAAATGAGAAACAGAGTCCGGCGCAGTCCCCCGCAGGGGAACCTGGCTGTACTAACTCCAGGAGGGCAGAAAACTAAGATAGACAAAAACAAATGCCACAGAAATAAACAGCAAAACTTATCTAAAAGTTGCAGGACAGAGCAGGAAGCAAGCTGACTTCCGAAAGGGACCAGGAAGCAACAAATCACCAGCAAGGATCATGGGAAGGTTGCTCACTTATATCTGCCCAGTCAGAAACACCTGATTGCCAGTCATCGCCCCCAGGTGATGAACTTATGTTAGCCAAAGCAGCTTCATTACTATCAGCAGCCACCAGGGGGATCCCCAACTCAGAAGTCAGATCCAGAGTGTTAGTGTTCACAACAGCGACTGCTGGGGAAGGGCTGTTCCCAGAGATGTGTACCCTCATCTAGTACTCAGCAATGTCTTTGTCCGGGTCATTGTCATGGTACCAGAAGAACCTCAAGTAGTTTCTGTGTTCCTTTTTGACGAGAAAACAGTGGAACATCTGTTGTATGTCAGCCATAAATGCCACCGTATCTCTGCGGAAAGAGAGTAGTAATTCTAGAAGTCTGTTGTTGAGGTCTGGGCCCGACAGTAGGACATCATTCAATGAGACGTCTTCGCATTTGGCACTTGAGTCGAATACCACTCTTATTTCACCTGGCATCTTAGGATGGTACACTCCGAAGATGGGCAAGTACCAACACTCCTCTGAGGGCCGAAGGGTAGGTGCAATCTCTGCGTGGTTGTTCTGGAATATCTTCTCCATGAAGGTAAAGAAGTGTTCCTTCATCTCAGGTGACTTCTGAAACTTGTGCCTGAGGGAGATGAATCGAATCGGCTGCAGACCAGTTCACTGTTGTTTGGCAGGCGCCTTCTCTAAGGTCAAAATGGTAGAGGTGCGACTCAGCTGTTCGATTTTTCTTTGACTATCTATCCATGATGTCCAAGAACATTCTGTCTTCTATAGACATAGCTACCTTGTTGTCTTCCTTTGTCCTGTGGAAGACTGTACATCCTATGTGGTCTTTTTCACCTTCACAGGCGTGGTCTTCGTTGGTAGGCCCTGAGAAAGGGCAATGTAGACGAGTGCTGCTCGGTAATTCCTTTATCAGCAGACTATTGTGACATGGATGGAAGAGAGACGGACGTCCATTTTCTAGTGTGCTGAGCTGGTAAGCATACTATTGACTGAGGCTGGCTTGTGTGCTCCTCCTAGACAGACGTCTCCTATAATGACCCATCCAAGGTCGAGCCTCTGTGCGTACGGAGCGTTCCTGTAGCCGTTGATATATTCTCTAGTCTTGTGGACTCGTAGCCTATCTTTTCCTAGGAGTAGAGCTACTGGGGCTTCTGGATCCAACTCAGGAATCAGGTCGGCTATATGTTTCAGATGGAGGTTGTGTGTCGCCACCTCCGGTGAAGGTATCTCTGACCTGTTGTCGGGAATCTGGTTGCACTCCAGAATGGTCGGTAGTAATAGGCAGGTTTGGCCATCTATGGACTCCACCTTGTATCCGGTTGCTTTCCTCCATGCCTTCTCAACGGTACCTGAACACGTCCTCAGGGAGTAGGGAGAACCAAGGCCTACAATGCTGAAGTTGTCAAAGAAGATGGACCTGGCTAGACACCTGTTACTTTGATCATCCAGGATTGCATATATCTTGAGGGCTTTGTTCTTGCGGCCTGCTGGATAGACTCGGACAAGGCAGATTTTTGAACAGGACCTTCCTCCTGTGAGTCCCTTACAGATCTCCGTATATTGAGAGCTGACCACAGGGGTGTCTTCATCAGTGTTCTTCTCCTTCCCATCGTGCTCTTCTGCTTGCGACAACACTCGTGGAAGTGGTTCAGGGTGCAAGGCTGTGTTGTAATCCGTGCTGCTGCATTCTGCACATTTCAAGCTAGCTGCACAGTTCCTGGCAAGGTGAGAGGTTGTGGCACAACATTTGAAGCAGATGTTGTTCTCTTTAAGGAACCCTTTGCGATCTTCCAAAGACTTCTCCCTGAAGGCTCTGCATTTTAGTAGATGATGTGGTTTCTTGTGTAGAGGACACTGTTTACTGACATCCAGAGATTTGTTCTCTACTGGAGGAGGTTTACTCGCATTGTGCGGAGGGCCTGTGAAAACAATGTTAGTTTTGTGGACTGCCACGGGTGTCCTACTGGGTTTGACACTGGGGGCAGTGGAACATGACAGAGTGAAATCAAAACTAGGGTAATTTCTGATCTTAGCTTGGTGGGTGACAAAATCTACAAATACAGTGACAGGAGGGAACGGTACATTATGATTTTGTTTATACCGTGAACCATATGTAACCCACTTTTCTTGTAGGTTATAAGGAAGTTTCTGTATTATTGGATTGACACCCCTAGCGGTGTCTAAGAATACCAATCTGGGCAAGTCTCCCTCCTCCTGAGCAGCCTGTAACTCTATCAATAAATCACTCAATTCTCTAAGCTTTTCATAACCTTTAGGTCCTATCTTAGGGAAGTCACCAATTCTTTTGTGTAAAGCATTCTCTATGACTTCTACTGTCCCATAGCATTCATCAAGTCTTTCCCACACTTTACGTAGACCTGTGTGTGGATGCTTTATATTATTATCTCTTAGTCTTTTGGCATGCTCGACCAACTCACTTCCGAGCCACTTTACTAGGAGATCTAACTTCTCACTACTAGAAAGGTGTCAGACCATGAATATCATTCTGGAGCGAGGCTCGCCATGACCTAAAGTTCTTGGGTTTATCTCCTCGTCTGTAGTAGTGAAGTTCGGGGTTGGATCGCTGGTAATCGGCATAGGCTGGTCAAGTAGTGCGTCAGGGCTGTCATTCATGCCGGAATGTTGATGGGCATACTGTTATGTTTTGGTAGCTGAGGAGAATAAGCAAAAACG
>VIAB01056420.1:0-12081 GCA_009801035.1 Oophaga pumilio | reverse complement strand
AAATGAGAAGGTGTGTCCAAACGTTTGGTCTGTACTGTATGTATTCACTACTTTTGCCATAAAGCCCATAAAAAATTCTGGCGCAAGCAATTTTCAATTAACTTCATAAGTCACATGCTTAGTGCTTAATAACATGCATTTTTAAATCCCAATTTTTGACTTTTACACTGTGAATTGCAATTTCTTTGGCCTGACTATATCTTTGCATATACCATTTATGGCCATATTTTCTTATGTGGATGTGCGGCCTTGTTTTAATCAACTATCTTGGTACACATTGACTCTTGTTTCCATTATTACTCCTGTGTTTTAACCTATTTAATAAAATATTATATTATTATTGTACTACCTCTCAGACTTTTTGGTCATTTTTTTCTTTCCTGTTTTCCCTTTGGTATTTTCCAATTGTCCGTGATACTGTCCTAGTCTTTTGGTTGCAGGGCTTACACTTCAATTCACTGATTATATGATTATTTCACATTTTTGCACCCTGCTCCCATTAGCAATCCTTTGTTTTTTCCCTTGTTTGATCTACACAGTATAGTTGGCGCCCAGCTCCCTTATTTACAGTATGATGGGCCCACAACTCCCCTATAAACAGTGTGTTGTCACCACATCTCACCCAAAACACAGCATAATGGTCCAAACACTGTATGATGGCCCAGGCTTAAAGACCAGCGGTCTACAGAACAGAGAGAGGTAGTGCAGGAAGATCGTGTCTCCCTGCTTTACCGCAGAGATTAACTATATCAGCACACTGTGCACACCGATATAGTTAACAGTAGCTCCAGGCGGGCCCCTCTGAGTGCGGGGCGACCACACCGGCAGCTACTCTACTGCATCTCTCCCCATTAAAATCACATAAATTGACTTGTATGATCGCTGCTTCCCTCGGGTGGCGCTACAGAGTTCTAATCCTCTTCCTCCCTGAAGAGACAATTTGCATATACAAATTCTCTAATAAGTTGAGTGTTTCTGTATGTAGTGGAGTCAGGAGAGCTGGCTTTCTGTTGACAGATCTCAGCTTTAGAAATTACGGTATGCATCACAGATCCAAGCAATATATTTGTCTTTATTATTTTGTGCAACTATGGAAAAAATTAGATTCAAAATGACATTAATTTCCCTTAGGTAAATGCAGAATTCAAAAGTTCTGATCAATTCAAGCTAAGACGCTGCAGCGTACAATATAACGGTGGCATCTCAGTCTTAAGTAACCCACTACTTAACAGGATAGAGCATAAATAAAGATGAGTGGAATTAATAATGCATGTCAGGGTAACATTATTTCCTTTTCATCCAATGCTATGAGTGTGAAATTGATCCACTGGGTGCGACCCCTTTCCAGGAAACTAGAGGCCACATACCAGGAATTCCAGCAGAATCAGCCGCCCAGTGACATCACCTCAAAATGTTTGGAGCTTGTTTTAACTGTTTCTCATGGAAAGGTAAAGTATTACTGATAAGTGAGATGATATTATAGGAGCTCCATAGAAAGCAATAAGGAATACTATTAAGGCCCCATACACATTAGATGGCTATCGGCTGATTGACCGTTTTGCCAACAGACAATTTCCTCATACACATGAACGCTACGCTAAGTACGGCTGTGTTCTCCATGAGAGAGCCACTGGCAGACTCCACTGGCAGCAGCTTATCTTCGTGCTGAACAAAAGTATTGGTCTTTGAATTCAACAGGCCGTACCCTTCTCTCTCTCTCTCTCTCACAACATCATCTATTGGGGGAGAGTTGGGACAACCCCACACATGGTACACAGTTGGCTGTTATGTTTCGGTAGCTGAGGAGAAATAGCAAAAATAGCCAAGGTAGCAATACACCAGAGAGGCTGGAAACTACTGGGTTGCAGAACCCTAAACTAACCGCAACACTAGAAGTAGCCGTGGAGCATACCTACGGTGATCCTAGACGCCTCGTCACAGCCGGAGAGATAGCTACACCTAAAGTCAGAAAGATGAAAGCTAACTGCCCCGTAGCAGAACTCCCAAAGAAATAGGAAGCCCCCAAACATGTAATAGCTATTAGACAAGAAGAAAATATGAACAGACAGAAAATAGAATGAGCAAACGCTGGGGCCCAATCTGTCTAGATAGAAAAGTATAGGAAAGAATTCTGACTGCAACCCAAAAAACCCTGACAAAAATACCAACACTTCTAATTAACAAAAAAACTGAGATCACACGATCTCTACCACCTAAATCAGATCTCTGGTGTAACACACAGCAAGTCAGCAAATAAAAAGTGACACTGGAATAGAGCAAAAGTGCAAACACAAACTGAGCACAAATGTAGCGCCAGGCCCCAAAAGGGGACCAGGCTGAAGTCCACTGCAAGGCAGCAAACCAGCAAGGAAAATCCAACCAGAGGAAAAAAAACAGCAAGTCACTTATCTGAATGAAAGCAGGAATGCAAGCTGAGCTCAAACCAAGACCTGGAAGAACAATTGATTACCGGCAAGGCTGATGGGAGTTCAGGTCACTTATATCAGACCATTCGGACCCAGCTGAAAGCCATTCAGCAATTGGTTCATTACCCTCAGCAACCACCGGAGGGAGCCCCAGCTCCGAAGTCGCCTCCAACGTGTTCACAACAGTTGGCCAGTCCAACCGATTATCATGGGTACAGCTAACTATAGTTTAATGCAGTGGTCCCCTACCTCTCTTACATTGAGAGCCACATTCAGCTCTGAGAGATGGTCGCAAGCCACATCCAGCACTTCTCCTCAATAGTAACACCCAGAGTTCCCAATTACAGGTATAATGACAGCTAAAGCTTTCCCACAGAAGGCACATCAAACCCTTGTGCCCTCCTCTCTTACAGGAAGCATACTTACATCTAGGGGGTTCTCACTTTACAATATTTGGTATTCTCGTATATTTGGTACCTCTTTAACTAGCAGTATCATCCAATCTGTGAAGGGCTACTCAAAAAAGTCACCATTTGGAGACCTGCTTCTCATAGCTGTTGTCATACTGGTGGCGAGAGGATGCCCAGCGTGTGGCGCAAACACAAGGGGAACACCAGGGAAGATGTACAAGGAAGGCCTTATAGTGAGAAGGAAGATGGGTCACCTCCTAACATAAACCTGAATATTATCCCTGCACTCCCTATTGTCCCAAGACAGGTCCTTCCCCTTGGGCGCGATCACAAGTCTGAGATCTAGCTGGCCCTGAACTTACCCTGTCTAGTGCATAGGCCATCGAGACACTAGTTTCACTACTACAATAAGACATCACGAGGAAGGTTAGACAAACTGGTGGGAATAGACACAACAAATGGCACTCCTCAGATTCTCCAAAAGGAAACTTTGCTGCTGCAACAGTAAAAAACACCTCAGCTTATCCAGAGCCATGCTCCTTTAAAGATATCAGAATAGAAGATCTATAACCAGCAAGGAATGAAGCTAGGAGTGGGTTTAAATAGTGTATGGTAGTGGTCACATGGTGCTACAGTTGAGTACTAAGCTACAAGTTAACAGCCAGAAGGGAAAGGGTCCTTAACCCTTTCAGCACCAAATAAAGTAAATCCACTGCAATTCAAGGTAATAGACAAATGGACACAAAAGCGGACTGCAAGAGATTAAACTTGTGACTTTCTGATCCCAGATACCCCAGGGGTCTCATCAGAACATGATACACTTGTGACGGCTGTTTGCTAGATCTAGTGTTAATACACCTAGCTGGCAGACAGCAACCTGTGACAACACAGCATTTCTTCTTAATTATGCCAGATGTAAATTTCAGTAGGCCAGAAGACATAGGCTAATATCTTTATTTCATTGTCTGCTATCTTTGAGGGACAGGGATATAGGGTAATTGAGCAATATATATTTGTTAATGTTGTATTACACATTATACCGGCCAGCTAGTTTGTTGACCTACAAAACAAAGAGGGACGAACTATACAGGTTGATTGAATACTCAAACAATGACAGTTGAACTCATCCAACCTCCCCCTAAACTGTCGATGATGACTTTAGCCACAGGTGTTGGTACAAAAAGCGATTTCTATATATCTGCAACAAGAATAAGACCATAACAAAACCATAGCCAGGAACATTCTACAGGTTGTCAGCTTAGGGGACCACGGCTCCAGCTGGAAGAACACAGATCTGCTCTATTGACCATCACTGAACCCTCAGAGACGTCTGAAAGAATCCAGGTTGGGACAATCAGGTCACCTGGCCACATACCTCACTGCTATCGGTCAGCTTCCTAAGCTTGTTGTCCCCAGCTCTCTGTGGGTGCCCGCCAAAAAGCGGAGTGTCATTGGTGGGGGTAGTCGGGATATGAAGCCTCGAAATCACAGCTACGCTAATCCTGGCGAGTCAGCGGAAGGGTGAGACTCTGTAATTTGCACCATCTTGGGTATTTGCTGGGACTATTCTATATGTTATTGTCTGTTTGATGGTTCAATAAATTATTGACACACTGTTTCACCCTCACCCTGTGTTGTCTGAGCAGTGTTCTTCCCATGGGAAAAGAGTGGGCATTCAGTGAGATGAGCCCTGGTCCATGCGGTCTTTCTAAAGACAGCCGGGCCAGAGGACGAGAGGCCCCTCTGACCCCCGTGTCTCTACACCACCCATCATGGTTCTGTGAGCCACTTGTAGTTCACAAGCCACAGTTTGGGACCCCTAGTCTTATGTGTATGGGGATCTTTAGTGTAAAACAAAATAATCACCTCTAGAAAACACATAATAATGATGGAACACATTTTACTTTCTTTTTGGTTTTGAGTTTGCACAACTTTTTCCGTAGCACAAAGACGATCGTTATGGATAATATACAAGCACCAATTTAGGATTTATTTTGAGACATTAGGCAAAATTTAAAATTAAAGGTCACAAGAATTTATTTTGGAGTTTGTAAACTAAAAGTGTTCTTGCGATTGGTTTCATACTGCCACATGGTTCTCTTTCTCCTTGAAGACTTAGTCATGGACCTAAGAAAAGGGCACCAATTGTACTAGTCATGGTAGAAATTTCTGACTATTTACTGCTATACACAGAGCTGTCTACGGCATATGGTGAGTGCATATTCTAATTGGGAAAGGGAGCTTATCTTCTGTGAGAACATCAGGCATGATGAAATCCAACATGGCCAACTAGAGATGACTAAAGGGATCCTGTCACAAGATTTGTGACATAGCAGCTAAAAATATCACCTTATTCAGCGTCTGCGCTGCATCCTCTAAATCCTTATATAACCCCTGACTCCCCTTGTATACTCCCGAAAAACCTTAATTTCTCCCACACTGTATGGTAATCTTTTCAGTCTGGTCCTATGGGCCTAGTTTCGGGCCTCTTAATCCCTCCCATCAACTGTTGCTTGCCATCCTACTTCATGGATGACGCCTCTTGCATCATCCACATCACCATGCGACATCTCGCGCCTGCTCAGAAATACTGCATTTTGCACGTGCGCAGTATGCTTTGCTCAACTGCAAACAAAAGTGTCATGCGTCGGCACACGTACTTCCAGCTCACGTACCGGAACGTTTGCCAATGCATGCGCACTGCTGTTTTTCGGCTTTGCCCGCAGTTGGACAAAGCATACTGCGCAGGCGGAAAACGCGATGGTTGACCAAGCACGCCACCGTTCAACATGTGCTGATATTAATTACAGCAGGTTCCTACCGACCCATAAATGCAGGCTTTACTGAGAGAGGTGTCTACATTCACCCAGGAATTCAGACATCAGAATAAGACAGGTACAGTCATGGCCAAAAGTTTTGAGAATGACACAAATATTATATTTTCACATGATCTATTGCCCTCTGGTTTTTATGTGTGTTTGACAGATGTTTTTATCACAGACAGAAATATAATAATTGCAAACATATGAGTAACAAAAGCTTATATTGACAGTTAGAATGAGTTAATGCAGCAAGTCAATATTTGCAGTGTTGACCCTTCTTCTTCAGGACCTCTGCAATTCTCCCTGGCATGCTTTCAATAAACTTCTGAACCAAATCCTGACTGATAGCAGTCCATTCTTGCACAATCAATGATTTCATTTTGTCAGAATTTTTAGGTTTTTGTTTGTCCACCGGTCTCTTGATGATTGACCACAAGTTCTCAATGGGATTAAGATCTGGGGAGTTTCCAGGCCATGGACCCAAAATCTCTATGTTTTGTTCCCTGAGCCATTTAGTTATCACCTTTGCTTTATGGCAAGGTGCTCCATCATGCTGGAAAAGGCATTGTTGATCGCCAAACTGCTCTTGGAGGGTTGGGAGAAGTTGCTCTTGGAGGACATTCTGGTACCATTCTTTATTCATGGCTGTGTTTTTAGGCAAGACTGTGAGAGAGCCGATTCCCTTGGCTGAGAAGCAACCCCACACATGAATGGTTTCAGGATGCTTAACAGTTGGCATGAGATAAGACTGGTGGTAGCGCTCACCTTGTCTTCTCCGAATGAGGTGTTTTCCTGATGTCCCAAACAATCGAAAAGGGGATTCATCAGAGAAAATAACTTTACCCCAGTCCTCAGCAGTCCACTGCCTGTACCTTTTGCAGAATATCAGTCTGTCCATGATGTTTTTTCTGGAGAGAAGTGGCTTCTTTGCTGCCCTCCTTGAGACCAGGCCTTGCTCCAAGAGTCTCCGCCTCACAGTTCGTGCAGATGCACTCACACCTGCCTGCTGCCATTCCTGAACAAGCTCTGCACTGCTGGTAGCCCGATCCCGCAGCTGAAACACTTTTAAGAGATGGTCCTGGCACTTGCTGGTCTTCCTTGGGCGCCCTGGAGCCTTTTTGGCAACAATAGAACCTCTCTCCTTGAAGTGCTTGATGATGCGATAGACTGTTGAGGTGCAATCTTTCTAGCTGCGATACTCTTCCCTGTTAGGCCATTTTTGTGCATTACAATGATGACTGCACGTGTTTCTTTAGAGATAACCATGGTTAACAGAAGAGAAACAATGATGCCAAGCACCAGCCTCCTTTTAAAGTGTCCAGTGGTGTCATTCTTACTTAATCATGCAAGATTGATCTCCAGCCATGTCCTCATCAACACCCACACCTGTGTTAATGGAGCAATCACTGAAAAGAGGTTAGCTGGTCCTTTTAAGGCAGGGGTGCAATGATGTTGAAATGTGTTTTGGGGGATAAAGTTCATTTTCTAGCCAAATATTGACTTTGCAAGTAATTGCTGTTAAGCTGATCACTCTTTATAACATTCTGGAGTATGTGCAAATTGCCATTAGAAAAAGTGAATCAGTAGACTTTGTAAAAATTAATATTTGTGTCATTCTCAAAACTTTTGGCCATGACTGTACTCACATTGGTTAGGGACCCATCAGTTTTTGAGACCACTTTGACGTTGGTTGATGGGCAGACATTGTTTGGCCAAATTTTTTGCAAAGCGTCTCATTCATTTTTTCCTAATATTCAAAAGCCATATTGCTATTCATATTATATATTTCACATTGACATGCTTTAGCACGATAGAGTGCAACCTTCTTTTGTATATTGTATATATATGGAGGTAGCTGCTCCTGGTATGTACCTATTCAGATGAGTTTGGATGTGTCAGTCAGTTTTTTGTTGTTTCTGTATGAGCTAGTAGACGGTCTTAGACACAGCTGGTCTCCTCAGAGAAAGCAGAGATGGTTTATTATCATCATTGCCTTTCTGGTCACTGTTTACACAGTGCTATATATACAGTTTAGGAAGCACTGAAGGTGTTTCCTCCTCCAGACTCTGAGATCATACGATCACTCAGTTCTGGGAGGAATCAACAACTGTTAAATCTTAACACAGTGCAGCCAGAAGGATGAATTTTCACTGTAACTAAGGCTAATAATTTACCAGGGTAAATCAGGAACAAAATAAATATTTACATGTTGAGATGCCCCCTAAGCATCTTTTATAACTATATGGGGAAGGGCCACAATTTGTAAAATAAATAAATAAAAGCAAGAAAAAAAAGAAAGTTGCTGGCAATCCGTATCACTGTTTTTAGCAAAAGATAAAAATAATTACCGTACTATGAAAAGGGCAACACAATTTAAAATTTATTTTAATTTTCCTTTGTGATCACCCAACATAATTCCTTTCTTTATATTTCTCCTTTTTGATATTGGCAAAATAACAATATAGAAAATACATAAAAATTAGGCCGTATGTATAAAAAAAGAGACATTTATTTGAATATCTGAAAGTGAAAGCAGTTTAGAGCGCAGAAAAGTGCTTGTGTAAAAAAATAAAACCTAAAAATGTACCTGATTAGGAACAGGGAAAATGGACCCGTCTTCAACTGTTTACTTTGTTTCGGCAATCAGGTTAGAAAATAGAACTGAAATGTCTCCAGAGCTGGAGGACATTACTAGCAATCATGCATCATATCATGTGTTTTTCTATGATGGTAGGAAAATAAGGAGCTGTCAGAACACTCAGACAACAGGATATAAATATATAAATTTCTAATATTCACCACTTATTGTTAAACTGGTGTAACATGTCAGGTGGTTATACTGGGAGAGATTGAACTTTACAGTCAACAATCGTTACGCAGTCACCTGTAAGACCTTTAAAGTGAACCTGTCAGCAGTTTGGGCCGATATAAGATGCGTCCATCACCTTTCAGGGCTTATCAACAGCATTCTATAATGTTGTATATCTGCCCCCAACCCGACCTGGAAGAACTGAGAAATATGTTTTGTTATACTCACCTGCGTGGTTATTATACTCACCTCCGGAGCGGTCCAGTCCTATGGTTTTCGCTGATCTTGGTCCAGCGCCTACCATCTTCTTATGATCGCCGCCCTCCTGCTTGCTGCTTGTGGATGACGCGACCCTGCATCATCCACACAGGCTCCCCGGCATCACGCTCCTGCGCAGGTGTACTTTGTTCTGCCCTGTTGAGGGCACAGCAAAGTACTGCAGTGCGCAGGTGCAGGCTCTTTGACCTTTTCTGGCACCTGCGCACTGCAGGAGCACGATGCCGGGGAGCCCGTGTGGATGATGCAGGGTCACGTCATCCACAAGTAGCAAGCAGGAGGGCTGCGATCATAAGAAGATGGGAGGTGCCGGACCAAGACAAGCGACACCCATCGAATCGAACTGCCCCGCAGGTGAGTATAATAACCCCGCAGGTGAGTATAATAAAACTTATTTTTCAGTTCTTCCTGGTAGGGTTGGGGGCTTATCTACAGCATTATAGAATGCTGTGTATAAGCCCTGAAAGGTGATGGCCGCATCTTATATCGGCCAAAACTGCTGACAGGTTCCCTTTAAGTAATCATCAAACTCCAAGGTAAATTGGGGAATTTGTTGTCCAACATAAACTGTGAGTTTAGCAAAGGAATGTAACATAATGATGTGATGATCAATATTATGACAAAAGCAAACCTTCATTGACCTTCAGGATATGGGGACAAAGGTAAGTACTATGGGATAATGGCACCTTGAACAGGAAGATATACCTTAACTCAGGGGCGGACACTGACAGCTTGGGGCCCCTGTGCAAGAAATATGACTGGGCCGCCCTCCTTTCACAGCGACAAAGAAAAAAATATATAAATATATATATAGCCACACACGTGTCCCTTAATACACAGTGCCCACTCTTGCTATGTACAGCTCCGTCCCTTACATATCGGATTATATAGTGCCCTGTTCTTTATTACATACCATCCTGTCTTGTTGGAAATATAATGCAATGATTGTTGATGGTGCATAAGGAAGCTACTTTTCTAATGGAGGAGCGAGCTGATGGATTGGTCTTCTGGTCAGATGCTGCTCCGTCAGCAGTGATTTTATATCTAACAAGGGAGGACTATGTAATAAAAGAGGGCGTTATGAATAACAAAAATACACTATGTAATGGACAGCACTGTATATAACAGCACAGGAAGCTATATAAGAAGGGACGACACCATATATAACTAGAGAGGATGGTACGTAATAAGGGACGCTGTTATACATAATAAAAGAGGAAACTATGTAATTAAGGACGGCGCTATACACAATAAGTGAGTACACTGCAGAGATTACATCTCTGCCTGCTGCCCCCCTTCCCTTGCAGAGACGCTGACTTACCGCTGCAGCCCTCGTCCCTCACCTCCTGCTGCAGCTGCTGACAACAGGGGTGTGTGCACTGTGCGCAGAGCCCCGGGAATTGTGCTTAGGGCATGCGCACGGTGTCGTCCACTTCAAGGGACAGTGCGCACCGCCCTAAAGTGTCCCCTGCCAATGGCTAGGCGACACTCATTATTTGAGACACCTGAAGGGAGATGCCTGTGCAACACTGTAAGTTTGCTCCTAACATTCCTAACTAACATTCCTAACTAACATTCTTGTTAGTTCTCAGGTCTCAATGCTCGTATTCCTTTCTATCAACCGTACCCACCAGCCTGTCTTTCAGTCGTGTCCGCCTGCACCGGCCAGTGCTCATCTCTATGTCAGTCAGTCGCCTGCACCTGCCAGTGCTCTCATCTGAACTCACCTGGAATAGCGAAGCTCTGGTGGCTACCTTCTGGAAGGCCTTTCAGGGTGAATCAAAGACGAGCTGGTCGGTCGCAACATACCCTCCTCACTGGATGACTAGGTGTCTCTGGCTATACGGATCAACATCAGGTTCCAGGAGCGCTCCAGTGAGATGATCTGTGAGAGAAGACCCTTAAGTCTGGCACCTACCTTTCAAAAGCTTGTCTTACATCCAGCCTCGGCATCCTCCCCAGAACCTATGCAAGTGGACCAGATGACGACGGCCAAACATTGCTGGGAGGTCCGTCATACCGAGTGTAGGTGCTTCTATTGTGGCAGTGCCAAGCATGTCATCTGCTTGTGTCCTGAGAGACCGGGAAACTCCAGAGCCTAGGGTCTGTTGGAGGCCATTCTGGGCAAGAATTACCCCTCTCCATCACTGTCTCTGACAGTACCTGTTTCCTGTGGCTACATCTGTTTTGTTGAATCAGCCTACCTGGACAATGGGTCCACCGGTAATTTCATTCAATAGGCTCTCGTGGAGCGATATAAGATCCCATTGGTTTCATTGGTGGATGGAAGACTGCTTTCCAAGGCCATCATTTCCATCATCGAACCAATAGAACATCAGGGAGGAATGCTGCACTCAGAAAAGATTCCTCTTTATGTGCTGTCCGGTTTGTCTCACCCTCTGCTTCCAGGTCTGCCATGGCTGCAAAAACACAAGCCTGGCCTGGACTGGAAGTCCGGAGAAGTACTCCGCTGGGGTCAAGTTTCCCACAAGAGTTGCCTTGTGCCGTTTCGTACTGCCAGACCGCCGACTTCCCCCAGTAATTTACCTGGTTTGCTTCCAGCATATTGGACATATGTAGACGTCTTTGACCAGAAAGGGGCTGAGACATTGCCACCTCATAGGGCGTATGACTGTCTGATTCACCTTCTACCTGGCACAACTCCTCCACGAGGCCGAATCTACAGGTTGAGACTCATGTCATGTCTGATTATATAGAAGAGAACCTTGCCAGGGGATTTATCCAGAAATCTTCCTCCCGGGCCGGAGCAGGGTTCTTCTTTGTGAAGAAGTAGGGTTCTCTGAGACTCTTCATCGACTATAGGGGTCTTAACATAATCATGGTAAAGAAGAAGTATCCTCTGCCTCTCATCTCCGAGCTGTCTGAACGCCTTAAGGATTCCAGAGTCTTCACGAAACTAGACCTACGAGGGGAGTACAACCTGATTCGGATTCACCAGGGAGACGAATGGAAGACGGCCTTTTAAACCCGCGACCGCCATTACGAGTATCGCATTATGCCGTTTGGCCTCTGTAATGCCCCAGCCATTTTCCAATAACTGGTAAATGAAATCTTCCGGGACCTTCTCTACACATGTGGTAGTGTACCTAGATGACATCTTGGTATTCTCTCTCAATCTGCCGACACACAGGAGGGATGTTTACCAGGTTCTGTTAATGTTAAGAACAAGCAGTCTGTATGCCAAATATGAGAAATGTGTTTTCGAGCAGACTTCTCTTCCGTTCATTGGATACACTGTTTCCGAGACCGGCCTGAAGTGTCTCCGTCCAGACGGTCTTAAAGGGAATCTGTCACCCCATTTTCGCCCTATGAGATAG
>VIAB01056418.1:0-10106 GCA_009801035.1 Oophaga pumilio | reverse complement strand
TGCTGGATAGTGCAGAGAGCGATGTCGTGTTATTTCACTGCAGAAAACTGTGGGATCCCGCTTTATACCCAGGATCCCGCTTTATACCCAGGATCCCACTACCTGGAAGTTGTGCCCGACTTCCTACGTTTCGGGGGATCTTAGGCCCGGAAGGTCCCGATCTATAAAAGAGAATCTCCAGTCTGGGGCAGTCCACTGTTCTGTTACCGATTAGTGATCGGTAGCACCCGGCGTCCCGATTCCCTGTCCCTCACTAGTCTCTGGCTGCTGGACGGGAGGCTCACGAATCTCTTATCTTCCAGGATCCTCCCAAGCATCAGCCAGAGGCTACTGACCGGGCCAATAGACCAGAGTCCCACAGATCCACCCTGGGATCTCTAGTGATAGATACTCTGTAAATGGAACCCTGATGGTAATTGAGCCCTGATCGGCAAGAATGCCTGTACAGCCATGACTGCCCCTACTGCGGGCACCAGCCTTCCTGCGGCACTGAGGCAAGTATTGCAGTGAAGGGTGGGATTGCTCCAGCTGACAAAGGCCAATGTGGTTCCATTCCTCTGAATGGGATTGATTCTAAAGGAGGCGCATGGATTTGTGTGCACTTTGCAGGCGAATGTGAATACATCCGTAGTGTGCAGATGGTAAATCCTGAATGACTGATCTGTCCTAGTTATGCCGTCACAGACTGGAGGATGTCTTACTATTCAGGAGTCATAAATGCTAGGTCAGAATTACGGTCACAGCCAACATGGTCACCATAACACCAGCTTAAATGGAAAGAAATATATTTTTGTCCATATCCATAAACTGTAGGGAAAAAGAATATACTCATGTGTTACTCACCCTCCACAGGTCTGTCTATGTTCGCTGTGATGCCACCACTGCAGCCTGTCAAAAAAGACAAGGGTTGTGGCAGAGAGACAGTGCGGGACTGGGGGAGGATGAGTAACTCAGATTTTATTTATTCTTAGTGTAAGTCTATGATGATAAAACAATTTTAAATGGAAAACTCTGAGAGATTTACAGAATATTTACTTTATTTAATGCATTTACATGTCGATTCATGTTTTTAATTCCAGGATGAAAATCCCATCTATCGTTGGCGTTCTGTGCACGGATTCTCAAGGACTGAACTTGGGGTGTAAGTCAATTATGTACGGTCATACTGTATTTTTACATGCCTGGTGACTTTTATATTGAAACCAGGATAAACATTTAATAATTGTAGCATAGTCTTATCTGCTCTGGACATGTGGAAAGTGTAGGACTGGGGTGACAAGTTCCCACCAGCAGCGGTAGCTCTGAGGACCCTCTGTTCAGCTACATGCTAATATTAATTACCTTCATTCACATTTTCCTTTGCTTCCAGTAATAAACAGTGGTTTGTTACATGAATGATGAGATGCCGCCATTGTCTGAATGAAGTGTATTGTGCCAACTACTGTCTATATAGGGGGATGAGGAGCCCACTCCTGCACAGGGTTCCCCCAGGAACTTCACCTGCTTTCCTGTGGGCCACTGTGAAGTCTGAGCACGACTAGTGTTCCCCCAACCTGTGGCTATCCAGCTGTGGGCCAGTCCAAGCCTACATGTGACTAATTCTATGTGGTAAGTCAGGATGTAGACGAGTACACGTAATGGTATCCTCTCTTCTTTCAGGCTGTGGAAGTCTCTCAGATGAGCATGCTGGTGTTATCTCCATACTCCCTCAACAGGCAGCCAAGCTTACAACAGACCCTACTGATGTGCCAGTTGTATGTCTGGAATCTGACAGCGGGTAGGATAATTACTTCTTTTCAGGTTTCGTCAACTCTTTCACTTAAGTGTCAACTCTTAAAAACCTGTTGGGGGCGCTAACTGTTGAAAACCACCATTATAGTCCGATAGCAATATAATAAAGCCTGTGAAGTTCCAGTCTAACATTTCTGTTTGAATAAAAGCACTTCTGTTCTGCAGTTTGTCATACGGAAATGAACTAGGACTAGTCTGGTAGTGCGTTACTGCCACCAAACTAGTCCTGTCTATGATCCTTTAACCTATTCAAGACCAGGCAATTTTTTATTTTTTTCAGTTGTACCACGAGACAGAACTTTTTTTACTCCTAAATCCACATAAATGTATGAGGGATTTTTTTTTTTTTTCGGAACGAGTTGTAGATTTGAATGACTTCATTTATTTTTTCAAACAATGTTCTGAAAAACGTTCCAAGTGAGGTGAAATGGTGAAACATAGGTTATAGTTTGTGTAAAGTTCAGCTGGGTGATACCAAAATTTGTCTCTGGGGGCGTGTACTTCTTCCGTGTATGAGGTTGACCATTCATAAGCAAGCAGTGTCATGCAGGGGAGAAAAGGACACGCCCGCTCCTCACTGATCTGTGTAGAGATACGGAAGATCTGAGTTATGTATCATTACAAACACTTCCAGATCTCATCTTACCGTAGTGTGAGGGGAGAGGTGAGAACTGACTTAACTCTTGAGATCTGGAACTGTTTGTTACAATAGATAAATCTGCAGCGACTGTGTCTACAGCTACATGAGAAAAGATTCATAGGACCCTGGTCCAACAGCCACGTCGATAGTCCATAGCCGTCATACCAGAAGCCTGCGAACCTTCTCCCACCTGCCAGCAGCATGATGCAATTTAAAATAGTTCTTAGAGATCCCTGTTAACCACTTTGTTGCATGGTTTCTTTTTTTCTCCTTCTCTAGTACCACTCCTTTGGGTGATTAATTGCAGAATGCTCTTTTACTTGCAGCCTTCCACTATATTTGTAGGTCATATTCCCATGGAAAAACACCAGGCAGAAGCAAAATTGTATAATCACTATTGTGTTACTTAGATGACAAACTGATCACTTGTCTTTTTTCTCCTCTACAGAACCATTATGATTCAGAAACATGACCGCTTGACTGTAGCGATTCACAAAATGACCTCCTAGGAGTTAATCTGTGAAGCAGAAAAAGGATACACACCACCTTTTGGGAATCTGGATTAGAAAGAAAGCCTTTCCTGAAACTATTAACATGTCTCTGACTATTCCATAAGAGACGGAAATTCAGGTCTCCAGCCATCAGCAATGGACACATTAAACACTGGCTTCACACCTACAACAATTTATATTTGCTTGGTCAGCAGATCTGTTTAACAAAAAACTAACATCAGATTCCATTTGCTTTTCTATCTGTTTTAATTGAGATAGATGAGTGACAGTAATCACGAGATTATGACATAGCTGATGAAGATTGTTCAACCTTGGTACCAGTTTGATTCTTCAATTTAATTAATTTGTCAGATCAGTTTTACTATATTTCTCAAAGTGTGAACCTTAATGAATCATAGTTTGGGCAGACATATTTGTTATAAAGCTTTAGTATGATTTATCATAAAGAATAAAACAAAATGGTTTACTGAAAAGGGTCCTCATTGAAATTCAATTGATTGATCTAGGCAGCTTTTCATTAAGCATTACAACTAAAGACACATTCAGAGGGGTTACCTGGGAATAGAAAAAAATAAACTTACTAAAATATCTATAAATAAATTCCTCAATATATTTAATTAGCAAATCAATAATTTAATATTGGCCTCATGTTACCTCAGTACCCCTAGTATCTCCAGTAATATGTCAGAAATGCATGTTGGAGAACAGTGTGAGCAGCCTCTTGTTACCACAATACCCCTGGTATCTCCAGTCTTACATCAGAAATACGTGATGTATAGCTGTGTTATTATATTTTTTATTCTAAGATCTATTACTTAAATTGTACTTTGTTCATGGAACAACTACTTTAAATTTCTTTCCATATGAAAAGGTTCATATTTGATAAAGAAAAACGTCCTCATTTGAAGACATTTTTAATGGTTAATCCACGCCCTCTGTGCATTTGAGTTGTCAATGCAACCCTCTTCTCCCACTCTTGACACACTGATAGCAAAACGTCAGAAGAATTGCTAGCACAGGCTTCCAGTATACGTTGTTGCAGGTGCTGCACATCTCATATCTGAAGGCAATTGTCTATGCTGTGAAGATACGAGATGTGCAGCATCTGAAACAACGGATACTGGAAGCCAGTGCTAGCATTTCTTCTGCAGTGTTGCTATCAGTGTGTCAAGAGTGGGAGAAGAAGGTTGCATTGACAATCCAACACAATGGGCAGCACTTTAAACACATTTTATAAGTGCTCATAAACTTGTAAATAACTCATGAAAGAATAAAGTTTCATTAAAACCAAGCACACCATTGTTTTTCTTGTGAAATTCTCAATAAGTTTGATGTTTCACATGACCCATTGGAAAAAAGTAAAGTTGGATCCAAAATGGCTGACTTCAAAATGGCCGCCATGTTCACCACCCATCTTGAAAAGATTTCCCCCTCCCATATACTGTGTCACAAACAGGAAGTTGATATCACCAACCATTCACATTTTATTTAGGTGTATCCATATAAATAGCCCACCCTGTAGATTACCATAAAAACGTCCACACTTCCAGAATGTCCTAACTAGCAGCACAACAAAGGGAATTTACGAAGCTGAAACCCCATAGGTGGAGCTCGACTGTATGATCTCAAAATTAATTGTAAAAAATAAATCTTTACCAAGAACTAAAAAAATCAGCGTATAGTGGTTGATAAATATATTTTGAACATAAGCGACACAGGAAATCTGATGCATCAGGATCAGTCTTGCTCTAAAGCACCACTAGTGTTTTTTTTTGTTATTTCATTGATAGAGCGGTGCCTTTAATCTCAGTTACCTGATCCTAGTAATATACTGATGGGCCACGGTCTTCAGCTCTTCCACCACTGCAGTATGGATTTGCCATCTTGTGACCACAACTTCTGACTGTCCAGCTCTCAATGTAAGTCTATGACAGCCTCGTTCTTCTCATAGATTTACATTGAGTTGTGACTTCCGAATCACTCCAGTAAGTTAAAACCTGTAGAAGACCGATTAGAATGGCACTGATAACAGATGAATATGGTGGGAGGTAAGTATACTAGGTGTTGAGAACTTAGATTAGCGTCACCACTCCAGCGGTTAAATAAAAAAAACTTTTACAAAAATTGATCCATGACAATGATACTGTATTGAGCATTATATGGGGTCCATTTATTCTGTATGGAATAATATATGGGGCTCATTATTCTGAATGAATTATTATATGGTGCCCATAATACTGTATGGAGGACTATACTGTCCAACTTCTGATCTATTGTAGAATTTACAATAGATATCAGTCATGTAATATAAGAAGTGAAAAAATTAACATTGTACTATGCCTATATTTTTTTGCCGTTTCTGTGCATCATGAATTGTGGTATGTGTTAAAGGGGCCCACGAAAACCTGGAACCTGCCCTGACCTCCGGTTGTCATGCCAACCCACCGGTGACCTGTGATCACGTGACGGGGGGGTAACTGGTGGGCGGATTTCGGGCCCAATGGCCGGAAGCACGTGTTAAATGCCGCTGTCAAGTTTGATAGCGGCATTTAACGGGTTAACAGCAGTGGGTGGATCACGATTCCACCCACGACTATTCCGGGTACATGTCAGCTGTTCAAAAGGGAAAGAAGCAACATGCGCAGTACTAGTACGACACATATCGCAAAGGGGTTAAAGAAGATAAATATTTTTGGGAACATTTTTTTTTTAATGACATGTTTGTATTTTGGGCTAAAATCATTCTTGCAGATGGGTTTTCTTTACAAATGTTACACCATTTGTCTTTTATAGACCCTGTATTGCACTCTTAACTGCTGCACTATAAGTTAAAGGGCGCTTATCAGCATATAAAGGACTGAACCAAGCACAGTATTATAAAAATCATTGTTTTTGAGGTACATTGCTAATTGAGAAGGGGTTAAGCACTAGCCTAGGGTCTTTTTTTGAGTTCAGCGCCGGGGGAGCTACTAATCTAAGTTCCCTGAGGCTAGTATTATACTTAGCAGCCACTGTTTTAAGTTCTTCCCAGCGTCACTCCAGTCCCACGCCACCATCTTGTGATTGCAATGTCTGGCTGACCGAAA
Organism: Oophaga pumilio; assembly: GCA_009801035.1. Taxonomy (NCBI): domain Eukaryota; kingdom Metazoa; phylum Chordata; class Amphibia; order Anura; family Dendrobatidae; genus Oophaga; species Oophaga pumilio. The sequence continues at coordinate 4,077 of VIAB01056418.1, read as the reverse complement.
GTCGGAGGTAACTGTCACAAGCTCTCAATGTCAGTCTATGAGAGCCTTGTTCTGGCTGTCGGACGTACTTTTTAGTAGTGACTTCTGGCTACCCAGCAAACGCATGAGTGATTTGACAGGTCACAAACTGCTGCAGACTCACCAGAGTGGCGCTGAGAACAGATGAATATGGCGGCTGGTGAGTAGAATACTAGAGGCAGGGAACTTAGATTAGTGGCCCCACTCCGTGTTAGACATGTATAAAAGACTCATCAGAGCAGCAATGATAGCAACAAACCCACTAGCGAGAATGGTGTTTCGGAGTTGCTGATAGACAGGGCATCATAGTGGACAATGAAGGGGAGGCAGATCTATCAATGGCCAATTCACGCCCTCCAACGTCTTCTCAGTGTTTTAAAGCCTAAAGTTCGAATTTACATTCCTGTACATGGTAAAAGCTAACGGCCTATGATTTTTTTTCTATATACTTCTAGCCCAAAAGAAACAACAAAAAAAAAGTACAATACATTTTTTTTTAGCCTTTTTATAGGTGTACGAGTCATCATTTAGGAGAACAAAATAACGAGGCAAGCAATTTTAATAAATATTTGACTTTATTGATATCAGGAGTAATTCATTACAGTAGTCATTGATCTGAAGTTTTAGCATGAGCAAAAAACAGTTTGTGTTTAGACTTACTTCTTTGTGCAGATGACCAGCTTGCCTGCAATCAATAGGTAATCCTAGAAGATTTTAGAGGAAAAAAATATTCAATCCCATTCATTCCATTACTATGGACCGTCTTTATTAAACTGGCTAACTGTAAGGCCTGGTTCAGACAGCCATACAAATTATGTCCGCAAATTGCAGATGTAACCAGCTCAGTGTGCTTGTCTGCATAGAGGATCAGAGCAGCAGATGACTGTTACTGACATGTGTTCATCAGACCAAGTAAGTGCAAGCTATTTTTTTCTTTTACATGGGCTATTGGTTGGTGTGACAAGCATACTGGTTATTTGATCACTGTGCAGTCCAATGAGCACACAAGCAGCCCACTGACCAAAAATTTGGCTTCCTGAATCTGGGCTTAAATTGTGCAAAGTGACAAGCCAGGCCTGGCATGTCAGAGTGAGGAGACTTATACACCAGGCCTGGCTTGTGACTCTCCACAAGGAGAAACATTACTCCTTAGATCCCAGTCTTAAGTTTCTCACCTATCCAAGCCAGATCTCATACTTTGCACTGACAAGGGACAACGCCACGAAACACTGTCTGCAAATTGAGATTCTGGTTTGGCTTTTATCCTAAGTCATGTGACAAGGGTAGTTAAATTGTCAATATTGACTTTTTGGATTGCTACTTCTAATAGGTGGCGCTATAGAGTTCAAGTCTTCTTCCTCACTGAAGAGGCAATTTGCATATTTAAATTTCCCAGAGGAGCATGTATGGCACATAAGTCTTCTCACTCTTGACATGCCAGACCTGGCTGATCACTTCACATGGAGAAACATTATCCCTTAGATTATAATGCACAAGTCACACAGAGTGGATCATTGGGGGATTTCAATAAGACTGGCCTTATTATTGACACCAGTCTTCATAAATTAGGCACAACTCTTGCTGTGAGTAAGAAAATCTATTCTACAGCAGCCACGGGCTGGCACAGATTTGCATTATAATGTACGCCACTATTGTGGCATATTGGAAATTTAGCTATGCCCCTTCTGCTAAGCTCAACCAACTTTCAGAAAAGTGCTGTTAACAGTGGAAAAAAAAGTTGCATATATGGTGAATGTTATAATTTGCAATTTTTTATGCCAGGAAACTGGTATGAGGTCAATGGTAAATCCCCCTTGATTTTCTTTAGGGGCTGAATCAGTCTGCAATAAGACAGCCCTCGACCAACGGGAATCATATGGGTGAAACTTTGGTAGGAATAGAAGCTGAAAACCTGGTATCCACACCAACCTCAAAGTGTCACTTTAATGCACTCCCAATGTCACCACAGGATTTTGTCAAAATAAAAGAGGGTGGAACAAATATTTATTTTACTACCTGCCATTAGTCTGAATTTCTTAAGTCTAAGCCTACAGTGGGTACGGAAAGTATTCAGAACCCTTTAAATTTTGCCACAATTCTGTCTCTGAGCTCCTTGGCCAGTTCCTTTGACCTCATGATTCTCATTTGGTCTGACATGCATTATGATCTGTGAGGTCTTATATAGACAGGTGTGTGCCTTTACAAATCAAGTCCTATCAGTTTAATTAAACACAGCTGGACTCCAATGAAGGAGTAGAACTATCTCAAGAAGGATCACAAGGTAATGGACAGCATGTGACTTAAATATGAGTGTCTGAGCAAAGGGTCTGAATACTTATGACCATGTGATATTTCAGTTTATATTTTTTTAATAAATTTGCAAAAATGTCTACATTTCTATTTTTTACATCAAGATAGGGTGCAGAGTGTACATTAATGAGAAAAAAATTAACTTTTTTGACTTTACCAAATGGCTGCAATGAAACAAAGAGTGAAAAATTTAAAGGGGTCTGAATACTTTCCGTACCCACTGTATGTTCACATTTGCATTGTGGCATCTGTTCCTAATGGAAGCAATGATACTTTGCAGAATCTATCATATATAGACTTCTAGTGGGTCTCTCAATGTTCCCATAATTTTTAAGGCAGAATGCAGCAAAACTCTTGTTGATGGAGATGAGAAAACAGCCGGAAATATGTGGCGATTGTGTGTTTGCATTATTTGTAGTTTTAACAGCGATTTAATTATTGGACAGAACTCTACTCTTTACTGTAAAGACGTACACTCTGTCTGCCCAAAAGATCAGACACATGGTTGCTGCATCGTGGCCTGCAAAAATAAAAAAATGCAGTAAACTTTTACTGTGTGAACAATATCATGAACAGGTGTAAACATAACACGCCGACACATTTCTATACTTTGTATTTGGTAAAAGGGCAAATATCCCACATAAATATATTCCAAAAAAGTTTGAATATTAAACCAGTTTCCTAACTATCAACTCACAGCCAATTTACCATGCACTAGAGATATTTTTCAATATTATGCATAAGCCGAATACATTTTTATTGTCAGTGTGTTCACTGCAGTGTTACACAATTTATATTGGTTTGTGTATGCTACAACTAAAGAGGAGCTGATTAGTGGTGGTAAAATTATTTCTGAAGCACTTGGATGTGTGGGACCTATCTCTAAAAAAGAGATGTTGGATATTACTGAGGATGCGGATGGTGTAGGCGCTTGTATTACTGTAGTGAATATAGATGAGGATTCTGTAGTATCATGAATGGTTAATTCATTTAGATCAAATTCAACATTTGAAATTTCCAAGCTATGGGGAATAGTTGGAATTTCCAGTGGGGGAAGTCCTGGATTGGGGAGAGGTAATGGAGCATTTTTCATTACAATGATCCTGGGTTCTAATGGAATGTTTTTTTCTATGAGTGGAGGTTTTTTCTTTTGTACATTTCTTTTGAGTATAGTGTGAATGTTCTCGGGGGTGGACATATTTAGAGGTAACTTAATTTGAGAGATAGTTCTTTCAACATCATGTATATTTTTTATATTTGAATTGGTTATGATCCTTGTTTGTTTTACACCTAATTCCTGTGGGACCAGGATTTCTGTTCTTAAATTACCAGGGTTTTTCTTTATAGGTTCATTGATACCTGTCAGGTTTTTGTTCCTGATCAGTTCCTTTGACATTGGTTTAGTTTTAACGGTATCCCTGCGAAATTTCTTTATTTTTACATCTACTAGATTATTTTCAAATACTTTGAGTTTCCTAGTAATGTCATCATTCACCAAATTGAAAAATTGTAAACTTTTAAACCTTTCAAGTTCAAATAATTTTTTTCACATATCATTGCGACTTTACTGGCTAGCTCAGAGCGCTTTTCCACTAACAAACTCATGAGACTATAAGAACAATCATTTAAAATATTATTCCACTTGTTGGTAAAATTATTGTCATTAAGGAAAAGCAAAAGCTCCAGTGTCGGCCGGAGCAATTATGACAAAATTCACCAAATCAAATTAATATAAAGCAAAGGTGAACA
>VIAB01056417.1:0-12082 GCA_009801035.1 Oophaga pumilio | reverse complement strand
CTAAAACGGTCCGATTTTTTGTAGTTGTGTCTGACCCCAGCCATACAGGGAAAATTTACTTGCTCTTTCTACTTAGAGCTTGGAAGGATTCAGATTATCAGATTTTTATCATGTGATGTCAAAGACCTAATGGAAAACAGATGAATTAGCTGGGTAGAAGGGCAAAATGAGCAATTGTAAGTACACAGTGCTATATATAGTGCTATAAAATATGACTGCAATATATTAATAGGATAAAAATTTTGATGGGAGTGCTTCTTTAACTTGTAATATACTACCCTAGTGAGTGCTGTACTTAAAGAAGCAATCCCATCAAAGTTCTTATCCTCTTAATATATTGCGGGAATCATATTATATAGCACAGTCTACTTACTATTGCTTATTTTGCCCTTATACCCAGTTAATTCTTCTCTTTTCCACTAGGTCTATGATATTACATGATTGAAAACAAACTAGCTGAATCCTTTTAGGTTCTATGTAGAAACAGGAAGTCTCTTTTTCCTGCATGAGTCATCCCCTTCAACTCCTGACCCAACTGCAGTGAGGTAAAATTGTACTTCTAATGATGTCTCATGCAGAGAAAAGAGACTTCCTGTTTCTACATAGAGCTTGGAAGGATTCAGCTAGTCTATTTTTAATCACGTGATATCATAGACCTAATGGAAAAGAGAATAAATAACTGGGTATAAAGGCAAAATGAGCAATTTTAAGTACACAGTGACATGTATTATGATTGCAATATATTAAAAGGATAAAAACTTTGATAGGAGTGCTTCTTTAATTTACTGAAGACAAACTCCTTTTAACTCTAAAATTTTTTTTTTTTGCCTAAATATTTCTTTTTTATTTGGAAGAAAACTTTAAATGTACCAATTAACATTTTGTTCAGATAAGTTAAATACATTCAGCGGATATCACAGTGTGCTTAGACATTTATTCAGTTATTTTACACGTATGCCCATATATTGTATTTGAAAAAAAAAAAACATTTCATGCACAAATAGCCAAATTGTGGCTTTTTCCCTCTCAATTATTTAATTCATCCAATCTTTACCATCTATTATAGTCCAGGCTTATATTCCAATACAGTAGACAAAGCAGCTAAATATAGGAAGACTAAGAATATTCTGTGTCCAGCAAGAGGACTAATATCTTGGTCTCCTAAGACAAAGGAAGATAAAGAGATGCTGTGTTTAAGCTTGATGTTTCATAATGCAATTTCATACCCAAAGGGAGTTTTGAAAACTTACATAAGGGAGTGTATTTCATGAGAGAGACAAGTAGCGTGTAGCAGAACGTTCCCCTTCGGAATTATCTGCTATGAAAAAGTCTTTCGTCTTTGACATTGGCATTTCTGCACTACAATGAAACTGATTTTTTTCAATCCCCCAAGCCAGTTGCCAGGATACCTTGCTCTTTTGTAAGATTTTAGCTGAAAGAACTACTGCCACAACTTAGCAACTTGCTTTTAACTAATTAGATATTGCTTCAGTAAGTTATAACTCTGCTTCTGTCCAGTAAAATGTATCTTTTTGAGCTCATAAAAGGTGACATATTAAATTATATCCCGGCAATCTGTCACTCTCCTCTTGTGCCTTAGGCTTATTCTGAAGCCGCTCAGCTGCTTTGTGCCAAATTAGGAGGCTATACTTTAACAAAGTCTAAAGCATACTGAAAAGACAAATGTGTATGTATTCTTCAGCTTTTCTGTCGGCTCTGTGCAATTGTAGACACATACACCAAGAGCTTTTGCTTCACTGCTGCAAAGTCTTTAATGCTAGAAAATCCCACTTATTGATCCACTCTGCATATGCATCGAGCCTGCTAACTTTAAATTATGTGTAAGACCAAAGCTGTGCTCCTGGGATGCACTATAAAGCTCATGAATATGCACTAAAAGGTTTTACTTTTTCTCTTGAAAGTCTGGTTGTTTAATAATACATTTTATATAAAAAGGAAGCAAGTGTTTGGATTCCGTACATATTCGATAAGCAGCAAGCCAGCCTGAAATCAATCCACGTCAGAAAAATTCAGCATGATTCTGATGACTTAGGTAGTCGACAGTACAATATGTTGCCGTGTCCATAAATTAAGTTCCTTATTCCAAGCTACTATATTTATGACAATGCAAATATTACATGGTTAATTTTATTCATTGGCTTTTGCTTTATTTATGTTCTGCCGTATTTCAGCTACATTTTTGGAGATTTAGATTACAAAGCTGATGTCAGTGGAGTTACTGTGCCTTGAAAAAGTATTGAGCTTTTCGATATTTTTTCACATTACATCCACAAACTTAAATGTATTTTGTTGGGATATTATTATGTGATAAACCAACACAAAAGTAAGAAGTATTTGTAAATTGTAAAGAAATAATACTTTCACTTTTTTTAAAAAATATAAATCTGAAAATTTTGAAGCGCCGTTGTGTTCAGTCCCCTATTGTCTGATACACCTAAATAAGGCCAGTTTGCATAAAGCCATATGGGGGACACAGCTAGCATGTGGAAGAAGGTGCTCTGGTCACATGAGACCAAAGAAGAATATTTTGGGCTTAATGCAAAGCGCTATATGTGGTGGAAATTAACACTGCACATCACTCTGAGAACACTATCCTCACCGTCAAACATGGTGGTGGCAACATCATGCTGTGGGGATGCTTTTCTTCAGCAGGGACAGGGAGCTTATCAGAGTTCATGGAAAGATGGATAGAGATAAATACTGGGCAATCCTGGAAGAAAACATGTTAGAGGCTGCAAAAGACTTGAAACTGGGGCATAAGTTCAACTTCCAGCAAGACAACGACCCTAAACATTTGACAGTGCTACAATGGAATGATTTAGATCAAAGCATATTCATGTAGTCGAGTGGGCCAGTCAAATTCAAGACCTAAATCACATTGAGAATCTGTAGTAAGACTTGAAAAATCTCACTAAGCTAGAGCTAGTTTGCAGAGTGGACGAACATTTCAGCCTCTAGATGTATAAGCTGATAGAGACATACCCCAAAAGACCTGTATCAGTAATTGTAGCGAAAAGTGGTTATACAAAGTATTGATTCAGCGAAGCTGAATACAAATGTACATCACAATTTTCAGATTTAAATATATAAAATATTTAGAAAACCATGCATCATTTTCTTTATAATTAACAAATACTTGCTATTTTGCGTTGGTATATGACATAGAATCCCAATAAAATACATTTAAGTTTGTGGGTGTAGTATAAAAAAATGTGGAAAAGTTTACAGGGTATGAATTCTTTTTCAAGGCATTGTACTCACAACATACACAACATGTCAACAAGTTCTAACATTAACCCCTTAACGAATGCAGATACGCATTAAAACGGGGGCCGCTAAGGGGCCTTATTCCCTAATTGCCGTCTTAAAACAGTGATTGGGAATAAGTCCATAGCGCTCCCCAGAGTAGGAAAATCTTGGGGTGTCGGCTACCGGTAGCAGCTGAGACCCTGAAGACCATGATCAGGGCCGGATTTTCTGGTCCCCGATCACATTTTCTTCATTATTCAGTGAATAACAGAGATCACAAAAAAAGTGTGCCCACTGTTACAATGATTTCTCTATCTTCTGACATGATATACATGTCAGAGAGAGAAATGATGCCCCCGATCCTCCCCCAGTAGTTTCAGCATCCCAGGCACTCATGATCTGTTCCCAGGTCTTCCACGTCATCTTCCTGAAAAAAAATGGCGGGTGCATGCGCAGTGTGCCTGCCGAGATCTGTCTGTTGGTATCCTGTCACAGTAATCAAAAGAAAAAAATTGTAAATCAAATCCCCATTTGGCACCCCCTTAGATAAAAAATAGAAAATGTAAAAAAAAAAATCCATTCTTTGCAGATAGGGTTAGTGTTATTGTTGGGGTTAGGGATGAGGTTAGGATTGCGTTTGTGTTAGGGTTCTGTTAAGGTTGGGGTTGTGTTATGGATGGGGTTAGGGTTAGAGTTAGAATTGAAGGGTTTCAAAAGTAAAAAAAAAATGTTGACGATATGATGGCTAGTGTTGAGCACAAGTGCTCGCTACTCGAGTCTGCATTGGGTGCTTGGATATGCACAGAGTATCGCGGATCCCCGCATGTTTTTTTTGGGTGTCTAACAGCTGCGAAACATGTAGGGCAGAGACTTGAGCATGTTACTCGAGCACGTGCAATATTCTGTGCTGAAGTAGCGAGCACTTGCGGTCAACAATAATTACGACACATTCAATATGACGACCTAAGGTTATCAAATTCTGTGTCATACCAGTGGGTTCAAAATGCTCACTATACCCCTGGTTAAAATCCTTGAGGGTTTGGTTTCCAAATGTCATCACTTGTGGAGGGTTTACACTGTTTAGGCACATCAGGGGCTCTCCAAACCTGATATGATGTCCACTAATTATTCCAGCAAATTTTACATTCAGAAAGTCAAATGGCACTCCTTCCCTTTCAAACCCTGCTGTGCAACTAAACAGTAGATTTCCCCCACAAATGGGGTATCGGCTTGCTCAGGAGAAATTGCACAGCAAATTTTATTGTCAATTTTTCCTGTTACCCTTGTGAAAATAAAGAAGTTCTGGTCCAAAGTAAATTTTCAGAATAGTGTAACTTTTGGGTACTTTCTGTCACATAGACCCCTCAAAGTCACTTCAAATGTAATGTAGTCCTGGGCAACTTTTAACCCTTATAACTTTCTAATAGAAAGTAATTAGGTTTCAAAAATTGTGCTGATGTAAAGTAGACAAGTGGGAAATATTATTTATTAACTACCATATTTTTTGGACTATAAGACGCACCGTACCATAAGACGCACTGAGGTTTTAGAGGAGGAAATTAGGAAAAAAAATTGAAGCAAAATATGTGGTCAATTCTGTACTTAATATCCCCTATCCTGATATACATGGCCCTCTCATCCCTATCCTGATACACATGACCCCTCATCCCTACCCTGGTATGCATGGCCGCCCCTCTTCCCTACCCGTGTGTTCATGGCCCTCTCATCCCTATCCTGGTATGCATGGCCCCCTTATCCCTATCCTGGTGTGCATGGCCCTCATCCCCTTCCTGGTATGCATGCCTCCTCATCTCTAGCCTGGTATGCATGCCCCCTTATCCCTATCCTGGTAGAAGTAGTCCCCCTCATCCCTATCCTGGCAGGAATGATCACTCTCATCCCTATCCTGGTATGCAGGGTCCAAATTTTGTCCTAGTATGCATGGCCCCATCCCTATCCTGGTATGCAGGGCCCCATACTTAACCTGGTATGATTGGCCCCCATCCCGGTCCTGGTATTCATGGTCCCATCCTTATCCTAGTATGATTGGCCCCATCCTGATCCTGTTATGCATGGTCCCATCCTTATCCTGTTATGATTGGCCCCCCAACCCCTTCCTGGTATGCATACCAGGATGGGGGTAGGGGCCAGTCATACCAGGATAAGGAAAGGATGGGACCATGCATACCAGGACCGGGATGGGGGCTAATCATACCAGGATGCCATTAAATAGAAATTAATATTCATTGCCCTCCATGCCCATAGGCATGGAATGCAGTGAATATTCATTTCTCTTTAGCAGCGGGCACAGGAGTTAGCTGCAGCAGCCGGCTCCTGCCTCTATGACCTGCAGCTCCGCCAAAACCGCGCCCCCATCTCCCCACCATAGTCAGAGCCGGTACATCCGGACTATAAGATGAACCCCCCAAAAAGGATGGCTCCTACAAATGGATAATAATCCTAAACACACATGAAGATCCACAATAGACTACCTCAAAAGGTGCAAGCTGAAGGTTTTACAATGGTCCTCACAGTCCCCTGATCTGAAAATCATTGAAAATCTGTGGTTAGACCTTGAAATAGCAGTGTATGCAAGACGACCCAGGAATCTCACAGATATGGAAGAATTTTTTAAGGAAGCACGGATAAAAATCCCTCAACCAAGAATTGAAAGATTCTTGTCTGGCTATAATTTTTAAAATGTAAAAGATGACAATATATATTTTTTGCCTAAAATACGAAGGAAATGTGTCATCTCTAACTTTAGGCCTTTTATAGATCATTTCATCTTCAGCTTGCTTAACTGTTCACAATAACAGTAATTTTGACCATGTGAACCCAAACTTTTACATGCCACTGTATCTCTATGTGTAAATACAGTGATAGCAGTGTAAGCTCAGAACAAACCACTGATAGCTGAATATGTTACAGGCAGCAGAACATGTGCTGAAATTTATAGTTCTATTAATATTACAGCTTTGCTACTCACCAGAACTGTAAGCCAAGGAGGAATGCCCTCCTTGCCAGAAACCAGGAAGTAGGAAGATTGCAGAGTTGGCAGCTACTCAAGAGATAACTTGAGAATAACTCTTTAAGGCTACTTTTACACTTGGGTTTTATCGCGCAGCGCATCGTGCGCTATCGGTCACAAGCACAATATTCCCCTATCTTTAACATGGCGGGCGCAGGGTCTAGCTCTTGCACGCGTTCATCAGCGTTTGTCGTGCGCTGCACATTTTCCAGGTGTGCGGCCAGACGCGCTAGACGCTACATGTTGCTTTTTTTTTTTTTTCCGGCCAACCACTTTAAATAACATTACAGTCTATGGGGGCGCTGGCGTGCGCGTGGCTGTGCGCTCATCAGTGCTTGTACACGCACGCGATTTTTTAGTTAAAAATGTCTGGACACTTGTTGAAACCACCCCCTACACAAGCAACATTGTTTGTGAGGAGTGGAGATAAAGGAAGGTGTCTTCAGTGCCAGACAGACCACTTAACATTGCCTGGAGACACTGCCTGGAGATACAGCCTGGAAGATACAGCCTGGAAGACCCCTACTCCCCTACTACAGTGCCTGGAAGACACAGCCAAGATCCAAGGTGCATCAGCAAGAATGTGAGTATTCTTAAACCAAATGACTGCCTGTCCTTTCCATTTTTATATGTACTAATGCTTTGTATTATTTTTTATTGCAGTGTCATCTTCTGGATTACATTATTCCCCATCCCGGCAAGAACTGGCCCAAGCAGAGCGTGATGTGAGTATCTTCCTGCCTTTGGGTAAGTATAGCTGCTGCAGCTGCTGCTGGAACTGCAATGCGCGCCATGTTCTTTGACTTCTCTAGTGCTTTCAATACCCTACAGCCGCTCTTACTACATAATAAGTTGACTGATATGGAGGTAGATGAGGGGATGGTGAACTGGATAAGTGACTACCTGACAGACAGGCCGCAGTTTGTAAGGATGGGGGAGGTGGTATCTGGCAGTGTACGGAGCAGTGTTGGAGCCCCTCAGGGTACAGTGCTGTCACCCTTCCTCTTCTCATTGTATACAGCTGACTTTCAGTATAAATCTGATTTTTATCACCTCCAAAAATTCTCAGATGACTCCGTGATTATAGGGGGCATTGTGGGGGGTCGGGGGGAGGAGGAATATAGAAGGGTGGTTTCTGACTTTGTGGATTGGTGTTAGACTAACTGTCTAGAACTAAATGTAAAGAAAACCAAGGAGATGGTGGTGAGTTATAGAAGCAAAAAGGAGGATTACTTACCGATCACCATTTCTGGCCAGGAGGTTGAGATTGTTGAGAGCTACAAATATTTGGGGGTTCACCTTTCACCTTGACAGTAAACTCGATTGGAGGTGTCATACAGAAAAGGTTTACAAGAAGGGAATGAGCAGACTGTACTTTCTGCGGAAGCTCAGGTCATTCAATGTGTGCAGTAAAATGCTGAAGATGTTCTTCCAGTCTGTTGTAGCAAGCGCCATCTTTTTTGCTATCATTTGCAGTAGTGTGCGAGTAGCTGACGCTAATAAACTCAACAAACTTATCAAAAAGGCAAGCGCAGCTGTTGGCCTCCATCTTGACTCTTTTGAGGAGGTATTGGAGGATAGAATTCAGAAGAAGTGTAGGGCTATAATGAACAATAATACACACCCACTATACAAGCTGTTCTTGAATCAGAAGAGCACATTCAGCAGCCGTCTAATCCTACTAAGGTGCAAGAAGGAGAAATTCAGGAAATAATTTGTACCTACTGCTATGGGGATGTATAAAAATTTCCTAAGGGTGGTAGAAAATAATGACTGATGGCTGGTGTACTAATGTCAATTAACATTGTCTTATATACACCTGAACTACACACTTTTATTTATTATGTAATGTTGGTATACCTGTGCAAGATTTGTGTCCTAATATTTTATGTACTGCTGTTTGTATTGCTGCTGTAATACTGTAATTTCCCCCCGGGATCAATAAAGTGTATTGTATCGTATCTAAAAATGTCTACATTTTTTTTCCTTTTCCAGACATCATCGTGTCCCGTTGTGGGACAGCCGTGATCGGCTGTACAAGGACAATGTGGTGAGCCGGCGGCTATGGAACGAGGTGGCTGCAGCGTTGATGGTCCACTGCAACAAACATACAGTCTGCATCCGCAATGGCCATGAGAACTGTAGAGAAGTACTTTTTATAGTTGTAGTACTCCCAGCCTGTTCTTTTGGGTTTGATGATCCGGATGTGTTTCCCACCAACCGCTCCCAAACAGTTGGGGAAATTGCAGGTTGTCCAGAATTTTTCAGCTGTTTCTAGCCACTTTTCAGTGGTGGGCAGGGGCATAAAATCTGGACAAAGAACATTCCACAATACCCGGCAGGTGTCCACAACAATTACTGACAAGGTGGCGATACCAATCCTGTACTGGAAGTGGAGTGAAGACAGGCTCTCTCCAGTAGCCAGGAATCTGAGAAAGAACAAAAAAATATATTATTGTATATGGCTTTTTAAAAAAATTTCAGAAAAAATAAAAAAATCGTATATGGCATAAAAATCATTCAGCAGGTCTTTGTTTCCTACATGGCATAACAATAATTCTGCCAGGTTTGGAATTGTACATGGCAGAACATATAATAGGCATTGGTTTAGCAATATTACGTACCGTAATGTCACCAGGAGTCTTTCCTCCGGAGGAATTGCCCGACATAGCTGTGTGTCCGGTCTCCGGATGAATTTTTGGACCCGACCAAGTAAATCCCTGTGTAATGTGTGTAGTACAGTTCATATAGCGTCTTGTGCTTGGGTGCGATGAAAATACATGAGACACAGGTTGATATAGAAAGTCTTGTATTACTTCATACAAGTTGGCAAAAATAGTCACACAGTTTGCAGACACAGAAGCAGGAGACACAGCAGGCCAGAGTAATCTAAGCTCAGCAATCACTCTCTACAACAGGTTCAGGATCTTCTTCTCTGTTACCGTAAGTCCATGCAAACGTGGGTCTTTCAAAGAGCAGAGTTCAGAGTCCACAAGTGCTTCAGAGTTCCTCAGTAGGAATAGCTGGGGTACAAGGTCCAAGGCTTCATGAGTCAGATCCAGGTTCACTGCAGGCTAGATTCTGAAGCACTGATTGCTCAGCTGTGGCTGCTTAAGAATCAAAAGGAGAGAATCAGGGCGGAGACATGAAAGCTAGAAACTCCATATTGACTGAGGGCAAGATAGCTGCAGCAAGACAGAAAGTAAAATGGCCGACGAACAAACTGAGTTTCAGGAACATGTACACAGAACCTTACACCCTGAAGCTTTCTAGGGACATCCGGGTATAGTCCGTAAATTTCTCGGGGTTTGCCTGGAGCTCACTATAGAGGGAGTGGTATGCTCCATGGCTCTCCTGGACTTCAACAATGGGATGTACCCACAAACGTCGCCGCTGCCATCTTCGCTGTCTCTCTCTCTCCCTTTCTTCATGGCAAGCAACTGCATAAGCCTGAGCCATCTTGATGTCCAGATCCAAGTTAAAGTGAAAACTCTTCCCGCGCAGATCCATGTTCACAAAGGCAAATGCAAGCAAATGTGAAGAATGGCTGTAAACAGGCTCTATATAAAGATTTCCCATAACACACGCCCACTGGTGTCCCATTGGTGGAGTCTGGTTGCAAGAATTTTTCAAGGATTTTCCTCCTGTGAAATGCGCTGAAAAAAGCAAACGCATGCAAAAACGCTTGAATTCGCATACAAGCGCTGCGTTTTTTGGTCGTAATGCGCATGCTGATGCAACTAAATATCGCAGCGTTTACAAGCGTTTGCATGTGTTTTTTTAATGTGTTTCATGTGCGCTCGAAACGCAGCGCTAAAAAACGCAAGTGTGAAAGTAGTCTAAGCCATGTTCCTTTTTAGAGAGTCCAAGATTCTTGTTGGACAAGATGCAGAAAGTGTCTAAAACACATAATAAACATGGTACAAGTCATGAAAGACAGGTTTTTATTGCAAATCACATTAGATTTATTTCATTAATCACATTTCCAGTTTCTCAAAAGTTTTACATACAATTAGTATTTGGTAGCTTTGCCAATAAATTGTCTAACTTAGGTTAAATGTTTGGGTAGTCTTCCTCAGGTTTATCAAAATAAGTTGCTGGAATTTTTGCCTATTCCTCCGGATAGAATTGATGTAAAAGAGTAACTGGTGTAAAAGTGTTAAAGAGTAAACATTGTTTTAGTTTTTATTTTATAAATCAATATTACACATGAAAGTAAGCAACTTTGTAATATATCTTAGAGAAATCTGTGCCTTACTCTGACAGGACTGGTCAGTCTTTTTCTAAATTCTCAATTCGTTGGTAAAATCTGTATTCAGTGAAGACAGATTTTTACATTACTGAAATGTGAGATGACATTTGCTAATGATGATTCTGTGAAGGGGGAGGAAAGAGGAGCTGTAGGCAGAGATTCTGCCTCCTCCTTTTGTTTGTTGTCATGGCCAAACTATTCAATTTTTATTTAATCCGACCAGAGGCTGATTCTCCATAAAGTAAGAGCTTTGTCCCCACAGGCAGATGAAAAGTATAAGCTGACTTTTTTAAAATGTTTCTAGACAGGTGCCTTCTTCCTTGATGAGCCGCCATTTAGATCATGGTGATATAGGACATATTCTACATTTGACATAGATATATTTTTTCTGGGTGCTGCATGTATTATTATTGCACACGCCAGGCAGCACCCCAAAAAAATCAGCATATTTCCATTTGCTCTTGGAGTAAAACAAATGGGGGGCTTTGCTTTGCAGCATGAGCTCTGTGGAGCACCAGGTCACTCCCCTTGCTTGTGCGCTGTTGCTTCAGCGGTGATCGGCACATGGTGCCACACCTTTTAGGTTAAGGACCCACTGTGAGCTCCACCATGACATGGTCGTGGGCTTCATAGAGGCTGATCAGTATGTTAAATTAGGAACCTCATTTTCACTTTTGTAAATTTATAAATTTTTGCTTAGTGCCTTCTCTCCAGTTCTGGCACATTGCCTTATTTCCTCTTCCTTTTTTGTTTTACATTGGTACCAGCACTCCTTCCATTTGACCCATGTATTTTTAAATTAGCAGGAGACTGCAAGAGGGGTTCCACTAATTTTTTGCTCTCAGCTCACATTCTGAGACCATGTGGAAGGTGATTTTTTTCAGATCTACTTACTTGGTGATGTGACTGCATGACAGCCATTGCTCCTTTGGTGGTATTCCTGTGGTGTGGTGTGATGTGGGCTTTGACTTGCAGTATGGATGCTGTGAGGCGGCAGGTCACTCCCACTTATTGTGCGTTGTCGTTTTGGCAGTAATTGGAGCACAGCACCGCACCTTATAGGCTAGAGACCCACTGAGAGGTTCACTGTGATGTGGCAATGGGCATCTGTGAGGGACAAGGGAGAATCCATTTTGAATTTTAAGATCAGGACATCTCCTTCCATTCCTGAAATGTGCCCCCATCCTTGCATTCCCCAAGGCCATAAAAAGCCATGCAGTGTTTATCTTTAATTAAAAACAAAGAACAAATCTTTTGAAGCGCTTGACACAATGGTGTGAAAACTTCTGCAGCTGCAAGCCAGCTGGCCCTTTTGTGTGACTAAACACATGGATATACCTCGTTGTACAACAAGGCACAGCAAGGCTATGAGATATTGAATCTGGAAAATGACCTATAATAACAGAATGCAATATCTCTGGCCTAGCCAAGCACATCACCCGAATCGGCGTTCCTTCCCCCATACGCCCGTGCATGGCTGCCAAATGTAGCACTCTGTGCTATGGAGTTATAAAGCTTAGCCACCAGGA
>VIAB01056398.1:0-12094 GCA_009801035.1 Oophaga pumilio | reverse complement strand
TATGGTACCCAGAGCCTGGAGGAGAGTCTCCTCTCCTCCAGACCTTGGCTACCAAGCGCACATGAAACACTCACTTCATGCATGGTGGGCATAGCCACATGCGTAAAGTGACCATTTCAATGCAATCCTATAGAGGCGTAATCGCCGCGATTACGCAAAAAAAATGGACATGCTGCTTATTTTTATGCAACGCGATTACACTCCGCAAAGTTATGCAGCATGTGCACAGCAATGCGTAATCTCATAGGATTGCATGAGATGCGTTTTCTAAGCGTTTTTTAAGCGATTACGCCGCATAAAAATGCTTAAAAAAATGCTACATGTGCACATAGCCTTACAGTTAAATGTCAGGGGTTTTTTTTAATTCTTTTTCTTATTTGTTAACACAATTATTCTTCCTTTCCCCAAAACGACTGAAAAATAAATGCTAGGCACAAAGCATACCAAAAAAATAACAGTGACAGCAGGCGACAGTATTGGTGTGGCATTTATGTTCCTCAATAGACTAACATCACACATACGCAAAAACTCAGCACAGTAGATTGTGACTCGCACACTTTGTGTGGTAAACACCGAGTTAGATTTTTATTTTTATTTAGAAATATTGTTGGCTTGCTTCTTCTGCATGAAGAATGAGAAAAAAATATGAAATTGAAATACATCAGCAGCTGCACTCCAATCATTGTGATTAATTATTGCTGTCAGCTGTCCTCTGTCTCTCTCTTTACTTCAATACTGCTGTTCTGCAACACACACTATCTGCAGAATTTGTTCAGTATTTTATGGCCTTCTCTCCTTATAGCAATTGCTCTGACAGCCTCAAACTAACCAAATTCATCCCACGCCTCTGCTTTTCTATAGGTCTGACACTACTTTCTGATTGGCTGCGCTACACCATATGGAGTGATGGCTGCAAAGCATTAGAAGAAGCCTGCTCGAATGTGACCGAAGTCAAGTGCCCCTTCTCTGGCTGATGTTCTGAAATGTGTAAAATGGTGGTGTCCATTTTTGGGGATTCGCACCAGGATCAACAATTTTTTTTTTAATGCCAATAATCAGATTTACATCAAATCAAATACTTCATATGCAATATTTATATAAACAAATCTCTCTCTATATATATCTATCTCTGTTTCTTTCTATATAAATAGAAATATATATACTCATTTATTTTTGGTAAGTATGCTGAAATCAAACTGGCACATGTTAATTAGAAGAAGCAAACACAAAAGAGATTTTGTATGTGTTATTTTGGGAGCACCCTATCAGTGTGACTTACATCCATAATAAATAAAACCACTCATATACCTCTGTTATGTGAAGGCACTAACATCAACATTAAAGGATTAACAGGTCTCCATGGATTATCACATTCTCACATTAGAATAATTGCTATAAGTGTGACATATACGAATAAATAATTCTTTTTTTACCTTGTACGCTCGCATGCCTCTTGCGATGTGATGCCAATTAAAGGCTGTATTTCAATTTACACCCTTAACCACTGTGAACCAATTATATTTGTAATATTCTGGGGTATTGTTTGAACACTTCATGAGTTAATATTTCTGAGCTTTCATTGGGTCACACTGATGCAAGGCTTTAATTTGTTAGATAGTGAAGCAGTGAGCGGAGGATGAGGCCCTGCTGAAATGCCAAGAATTTACACAAACTTTTAAAGAGAACTTGTCAGGTTCCCCGTGCCCCCAGAGCCACCAGCAGTAACATATGTATATGTCAGTATATGTAGACACACTGCTTAACAGTCCCTTTATTACATCACATACATAAACAGATTTTTAGAAAAAGTATTTCTAAAGTCCATTTTTCATATGTAAATGAGGGCTTTGACTAGTCAAAGTGGCGTTAGTGTCCCCAGATTACTCAGCCCACTTAGTATGTTATCACGCCCCAGTGGATGTGATAATATAACTTACAAGCACCTGCGTCATTGCAAGAGCTATACTTACCTCGCGCATGCACTCCCGATCAGTGCGCTTCCGATCATGCGCAGTGTGCCTCTCTGAAGCCGGCTTCAGAGGATCAATGATGAAAGGGGAAGAAGCCGCGCGCATGCGCTAGGTATGTACAGCGCTTGTGATGACGCCGTGTATAAATTTAAGAGCAAGTAGGCTGCTTGTCTTCCATCTCTTGGTGCTGCTGATATGGCAATTTGTTGTTCCCTAAATTTTTAGTAGATTTGTGGGTTTAAATTACTTTCATATATTTGACAGCATTTAAACTAGGTAAACATATACAAAAACTGGGACTCGGTTACATACAAAGAAGTGATACACAATTAAATAAAGGGCGAAAAATAGAATAGGCTAGACAATAAGAGGTTAAGCGAATACTATGAATACCTTGTTTTAGCTATTGTTACAGTGTTTTCCTGCAAGCACTTAGGAATATTTGTTACTGGAAAATCTGTGTGTGTAATAACTTTTGATATACAAGACATGTTATCACAGGGCTGTGTAAAGCTATTCACGTATGCCAATGTGCACCAGTAGTTTTCCGTGCAAACAGAAATGTTTGTCAAAACATGTTAAATTCTGTCAAAAAAGTCTTAAAAACCACAGTAACTTGCAGCAAAAATTTAGTTTTTTTTTTGTCACTACTACCGGCAAATAAGTGTTTATGAATTAAACAGGTTATCCAGAACTATACTAATTTTTTAATGTGGACCCAAGACCTAACAGGCAGGTAGTTGCTAACCACTATGGATGAGTGGACACGTGTTTATTCTGGTTCGTCAGGTTCGGTCGAACTGTAGTTCAAAGTTAATTTTGGGTACCAGAACTTAACCCGAACATGATCCCAAAGCAATACCTCAAACCCATAGAAGCCAATGGGGACCCAAACTTTGGTGCTGTAAAATGGTGACAGTAGGGGTTAGGGGGCTGAAAAAGGAAGCAAAATAGGGGTAAGAGCAGGGCAATTCCCTGCAAACAAACGTGGATAAGAACATGACTTAAAATAACATAGAATAAAAAAAAATGAAAAATAATAATCTTGAACCAGATAGAAATGGCATAGGTAGACCACAGACAGATAGATAGATAGATAGATAGATAGATAGATAGATAGATAGATAGATAGATAGATAGACAGATAGAATGATACATACGGTAAATTTTTGTGCGATTAATTAATGTCTTGCATACTTGTATTATTATAATAAATAAATAGTTAAAAAAATGACTTGGGGCCCGCATTATTTTGATAACCATCCCAGGTAAAGCAGGCAGGTATGGGCTTATATTGTCAGGCTAGGAAAGTCCACAAATATTGGCCCTAGCCTAAAATTACATGCCCACAGCCACCCCAGAATTGGCCCACCCATTTGATGCCCCAGTTTGGGCACTTTGCTCAGCTCTTCCCCTGGTGCACTGGCAATAGGGGTAATAGTTTATTAGGTTCATGACAGTTTTGTAATGTCAGCTGGCATCAAGCCAAGGGGTCAGTAGTGGAGGAGTGTCTATCAGACACCCCCATTACTAATCCAGTAATCCAAAAACACACACACCCACTGATAAAAATAGTTTGTTTTATAAAATACTCCCCTATACCTCACTCACGAATTCATTTAAAAGCAAAAAAACCCATCAAGATCCAACGTAATCCAGCAGATCAGAAGTAGTCCATAAATGGGAACCTGAAAGGCATAAAAAGAGAGTTAAATAGATAAAAACAAGAAACACTCCCTCATTCACCAATTTATTATTAAATAAAAATCCATGCAGCTCCGACATAATCCATTGGGGTTCCCACAATGTCCAGTAATTCTGTAAAACAAGCTATGGAGCGTCATTCAGAGAACAACTCTTCATAGGTCACTCCTAGACATGTCTCATGAGCAATGACATCAGTAACTCAGTAGCATCATCGCTCATGAGACATGACCCGGAGTGACGTATGGTTGCAGTGCTAAATCAGAGCTGCCAGCTCCAGCGAGACCCGGCAGCTCTGAACAGCGGTGACATCTGTTCCTGACGACATCGCTTGTGAGATATGACCGGGAGTGACCTATGCTTTATTCGGCACTAAACCCAAACAGTGAAATAGACTTCCAGAAAAAATTCAGTGTTCGGAGTTCGGCACCAGACACTAGGTGTAAGGTACGAATCCCAAAGTTTACAGTTTGGATTGCTCATCCCTACTAACCACCTGCCTGTTCTGCCCAGCGCAGATTTCTGCCAACACAGAGCGGTCACAGAGAGCTCCTGCGGCAATTCTGCAGCCTCACGTCAATAGAGCACTGGCTTCTCTTCTGCTTTGTCGATGTCATGCCTCTTGACTGCCGGCTTCCCGCTGTATAACTGCAGGAAGCAGACTGTCAATCAGCATGACATCAACAGACATGCTCCCCGATAAAGAAGTCCTGAAGAAGAGCTTCTATGTTGATGTAGAGCAGCAGAATAGTTGCTAGGAGAGGTCAGTGACCGCTTTGAGCTGTCACCGGATAAAACAGACAGGTTGCCTGTTAGATTTTTGACTCAAAGTAAAAAAAAAAATATTTAGTCCTTGTTAACCCCTTTTAGAGGATTGTTCAATACCCCACACTCCCACCAATCAATTGTTTGCAACTCCCGCAGTGATAGGATATCGACAGTGTAGAGTCAGAATAGCAAAAGTCTATATACTGTATAGTATCCATTCTTGGGTTACTAAAGCTCAGCTCCTATTTAAGCCAAAGGATCTAAGCTGCAGGAGTTAAAGAGGTTGTGACACAAATAAAGTTCATTCTGTTCATCAGATCTTGGAATAATAATAATTTCCACAATTAGATGTGTTAAAAATATGTTTCTGTGCTGAGATAATCTTATACATGTGCCCCTGCTATGTATTGTGTAATGGCTGTGTCTGACCATGCAGAGCTGCTCCAGTCCATGGTCACAGCAGCGGCACATGTATAAGATTATGTCAGCACAGGAACATTTTTTTAACACATCCAATTTTGGAAATTCTTTTTATCCCAAGATCTATTGATTAAAATGTATTTTGCTCATGAGAAAACCCTCTTAAAGATAGATGGCCACTACAGTCATGGCCAAAAGTTTTGAGAATGACACAAATATTATATTTTCACATGATCTGCTGCCCTCTGGTTTTTATGTGTGTTTGACAGATGTTTTTATCACAGACAGAAATATAGTAATTGCAAACATATGAGTAACAAAAGCTTATATTGACAGTTAGAATGAGTTAATGCAGCAAGTCAATATTTGCAGTGTTGACCCTTCTTCTTCAGGACCTCTGCAATTTTCCCTGGCATGCTCTCAATCAACTTCTGGACCAAATCCTGACTGATAGCAGTCCATTCTTGCACAATCAATGTTTTCATTTTGTCAGAATTTTTAGGTTTTTGTTTGTCCACCCGTCTCTTGATGATTGACCACAAGTTCTCATTGGGATTAAGATCTGGGGAGTTTCCAGGCCATGGACCCAAAATCTCTATGTTTTGTTCCCTGAGCCATTTAGTTATCACCTTTGCTTTATGGCAAGGTGCTCCATCATGCTGGAAAAGGCATTGTTGATCGCCAAACTGCTCTTGGAGGGTTGGGAGAAGTTGGAGGACATTCTGGTACCATTCTTTATTCATGGCTGTGTTTTTAGGCAAGACTGTGAGAGAGCCGATTCCCTTGGCTGAGAAGCAACCCCACACATGAATGGTTTCAGGATGCTTAACAGTTGGCATGAGACAAGACTGGTGGTAGCGCTCACCTTGTCTTCTCCGAATGAGGCGTTTTCCTGATGTCCCAAACAATCGAAAAGGGGATTCATCAGAGAAAATAACTTTACCCCAGTCCTCAGCAGTCCACTGCCTGTACCTTTTGCAGAATATCAGTCTGTCCATGATGTTTTTTCTGGAGAGAAGTGGCTTCTTTGCTGCCCTCCTTGAGACCAGGCCTTGCTCCAAGAGTCTCCGCCTCACAGTGCGTGCAGATGCACTCACACCTGCCTGCTGCCATTCCTGAGCAAGCTCTGCACTGCTGGTAGCCCGATCCCGCAGCTGAAACACTTTTAAGAGACGGTCCTGGCGCTTGCTGGTCTTTCTTGGGTGCCCTGAAGCCTTTTTGGCAACAATGGAACCTCTCTCCTTGAAGTTCTTGATGATGCGATAGATTGTTGACTGAGGTGCAATCTTTCTAGCTGCGATACTCTTACCTGTTAGGCCATTTTTGTGCATTGCAATGATGACTGCACGTGTTTCTTTAGAGATAACCATGGTTAACAGAAGAGAAACAATGATGCCAAGCACCAGCCTCCTTTTAAAGTGTCCAGTGGTGTCATTCTTAAGGTACTGCCACACTAAACAATCCCGCTAGCGATCATGATAACGACGCATACTAATGCGATCGCTAGCGGGATTGTTTCTATATCGCTAGGAGCAGCCTAATTTAGCGATGTCGTTAAGGACGCTATCGCAGTTAGCGATCTCCTTAACGACTTTAGCGGTACAAAAGTACCGCTAAATCGCTAACAAAAGGTGCTACACTCAGCGATATATACTTACCAGCGGGGCGCCGACGATAAAAATAGGGTCCGGAACGATGAGAACGACGAGCGAGATCACAGCAGGATCTCAGCAGGGGCCACGTCGCTGGTAGATGCGCACACAACAACATCGCTAACGGGATCGCTAAATAGTGACGTTTTTTAGCGATCCCGTTAGCGATGTTGTTTAGTGTGGCAGTACCTTTACTTAATCATGACAGATTGATCTCCAGCCATGTCCTCATCAACACCCACACCTGTGTTAATGGAGCAATCACTGAAAAGAGGTTAGCTGGTCCTTTTAAGGCAGGGCTGCAATGATGTTGAAATGTGTTTTGAGGGATAAAGTTCATTTTCTAGCCAAATATTGACTTTGCAAGTAATTGCTGTTAAGTTGATCACTCTTTATAACATTCTGGAGTATATGCAAATTGCCATTAGAAAAAGTGAAGCAGTAGACTTTGTAAAAATTAATATTTGTGTCATTCTCAAAACTTTTGGCCATGACTGTACACAGTGTATGAAGCTGTGCTGTACTCAGAGTAAATCCAGCCACTATTGGAGCTGCAAACAGCTGATTAGTAGGGGGCTGGAAGTCAGACCTGCTCTGATCTGATATTAATGACCTATCCTAGGGATAGGACATCCCCTTTAAGGTAGATATTAAAAAGGATCATTTGAATATATTTTAACTTTGTATATGTATACTTCTCTCTGTTTCACTATCCCATTTCCTAATTAGTAAAGTAAGTGTGGTGTATTAATTGAACTAATAAGAGCCGCAGTAGATTCTCTACAGCAGGGATAATCATAAGTAATAATGACATCATTTAAAATGATCAAGAATGATGATGATCAAGTGGATGATAATGATGATGATGATGATGATGATGATGATGGAGAAGAAGAACTGCACAAATCAAATAACCAGTTTAAATACTTTCAGAACTGTCCGAAAGCAAAATGACTCTGTGGACAGTGGGTCTTTATATTCCTGTTCCTGATGTTCTGCTATTTCACATGAAAATTGTATTACTTGGAAAATCACTAGCTCAGGTTCAGTCAATGTACAGTATGTCATAAAGTAGGGAGATTGGCAGACCAAGCACCAAGTGCTATGCAGGGTGCCATCCAAATTTTATGTTAACCTAAGTACTGCCTCACACAAAATGAAAATGGCACCTTGACAGCTGTGAATGCATTTATATACATATAGCCTAGTTATAAGCACGTCTTATTTTGACATGCCTTACTATTTCCGAGTACATGATGACAGGTCAAATCGATGGGCTATGGACTTAACGACAGCAGCCCTAGACATAATATTACATTAATTCCATTTCCCTACAAGATCTGTATAATTTAATCTTTTGGGATTCAAGTGGCGATGCACTGTCGAAAGATCACAAAATGTACACATTCATATGGCTGTACATACATAGTACAAGGCTGTACAAGCACCAGTCGGTATGTAGGTCAGTTCAGGTATTGTCGTGCATGTTAGGACATTATGCACATTTAGACAGGTGGATCCAAGCCATCAAAGGGGTCTTCCAATATCAAAGTTTATGTCTCCAAATGTAAAACTGGGAGCAGCACTGCCTCTCTGCTGCTGCTCTACGCTCTGTATACTGGACGCAGCGGTGCATTCAGTACTACAGTACGTTCCACCGCTGTAGCTAAATTACTGAGCTCAGTGGCTCAGAAAAGGTCAACGGCACAAGCTGCTCAGCTCAGTAATTGGCTGCAGCAGTGATGTGAACTGTAGTCACAAATCCACCGCTGTAGCCAGTAAGGCTAGTTTCACACTAGCATATGGCTGTGCTGTGGAGGGCTGCGGACTTCCTCCGTGAAGCTCTGCCCACCGCCACACCACCACTGGTCAGCTCCGCCTATGTCTGCAAGCGGCCTGCATGTGGCCTGCTTACCTATATTTAACATTAGGTACGCAGGCTGTGCAGATGTATGCGGATGCCGCCGCATGCGTCGTTTTGACGGTGCGGCGACCTGCGCCGAACGCAACGTGTTGCATTTTGTTGCGGCTGCCGCACCGTTAAAATGACGCATGCGGCAGCATCCGCATACATCTGCACGGCCTGTGTATCTAATGTTAAATATAGGTAAGCAGGCCGCATGCAGGCCGCTTGCAGACATAGGCGGAGCTGACCAGTGGTGGTGCGGCGGTGGGCAGAGCTTCACGGAGGAAGTGAGATACCTGTGCAGATGAAGATTGCCGAGAGCTGGAAAACCGCAGATGCAGAGGCCGGAGCCAGAAGAAGTGATCGAGAAACCGGAAGTCGTGGAGAGAGAGACCATCGCTGCCATGATGCCAAGTTCACACGGCCGCCGTGGAGGAACATCGCCGCTGGCTGCCACCCCGGTGAGTGTAACACCGGCCTTTATCCCAGTCCCTGCACCTGCTCCTGCCCAGACACCTTCTCCGGTCCCCACATCTCCCCACAGCGGGTACCCAGACGAGACCTGGGTCTCTCAAGTGAGAGAGAGGCTCACTGGATCCGGAGTGTGATCCGGGAAAAGAAGCCGTGAGAGCGCCGCATTGTCAGAGAATTACAGCGCCCTGGCGGGGAGCTGTAACTGGCAGGATGACCAGCGGTGTGGTCCGGCACCTAGACCTGACCAGAGGATATTACTTCATTCAGGATGCCCAGACCGGTGAAAAGAGTTATGTGAATGCGGGATCTGTTGTCTCCGGAGGTCCCCTTCAGTTACGGGACCATGTCACCTTTGTTAAAGAGCAGGGACCCCGAGGGCCATATGCGGTGGCCATGCAGAAGGCCTCCAACCAGGAGGATGATCTACAGTAGGGGGCCTCACTTGGTGAGCGGCCGATTGCTGCGGCTACAGTTCCTGCCGCTAAGCAGGAGATAGCGGCACCTGGACAGTGAGGAGGCTGCAAATGTCGCATCAGACCTGGAAGCTCTGGGAGCTAAGGGACCACCGCTGGAGGAGATGCGGAGCCGAAGGAACAGTGGAGACTCCTCCTCCAGCGGATCCTCATCCCACACCTATATCGTAGTGCAGGGTCCGCATGCGGCCCATTACAGTAACCAGTGGCCATGCATTGAGTGATGCAGCTCCTTTAAGAAAAATATGTGAGTTGTGCTGGTTGTACTTATGAAGCAAAAGGGACTGTTCCGAGTCCCTGAGAGGACAGTGAGCCCTGCATGGCGCCAAGGGACTGAGGCTTCAGTAGTGGCCACCACGATCACAGATGAAAGACTAAGTGTTGTTTTCCCACTCCTCCCAGTTTGTTTGTGCCCGTTAGCGCACCCCTTGCTGGATCACGAGGCTGAAACCCCCACGGGGGTTGGTTACGATGGACTGTGTGGGTGGCTGCTTCAGAACTGGACTGTGTTGCCCCTGGACTCTGCCCCATTTCTTCTCCTCGACTGGCCCCATGTTATATGCAGCCCACCATCCAAAGCCCGTGGTCCACTAAAAGGAGGGAGGGGGAGAGCTCGATCAGGAGGACCCGAGGACCAAGCCAGGTCAACGCTGTATGTTGAGTTGGCCATTGGGCCAGGATACCTGTTTTACTGGTCCCAGGAGCAAGGGGACCAGTGTCAGGCAGACCCACTTCAGGAGAGACTGAGACTCTTGGTACTGTTCTTACTGTCTTTCTATATGTGCTCCTTTAACCCCTGCAGAGGTCATCATGGTCGGGGACAACCATATTTTAGGAGGGGTGTAAGAAGGTGGCTGAGACCCTCAGCTGCTCTCTCTCTCCTTCCCTGTATGTGATCCCCAATGCAGTGCCCTAACTGCGGGTTGTGCATTAATATGTATAAATGTGATGTGTTGTGTCTATGTTAAATGTATGTGCTGTGTTTGCAATGCCCTAATGTTGTACCATTACAATGTATGTCATTAGTTTAGGTTAATTTAGGGGGCTGGCCCAGCAGCCTCCAAGCAGACAGGAAGTCCCTGTCTGCAGGGCAGTGAGGCAGGCTTGCCTGCGGCAGGATGAGCTCCCCTGCTGAGAGCTGGCCATACCCCTGGAGGGAACAGAACTTCCAGGGGACTATTGGGCAGCGGGCACAAGGACTGAGTAGGTGCCCCATCAGAGATTGTGAGCTCTGGAGAACCTGCTGGGAATTATTGCCCCTGCTGCTGCAGCTGTTGCTGTGACTAGGGACAGATCAGAAGTTGCACTTTTCTTTCTCTACATCTTCATCATCTTTATTAAATACAAGTTGCCACTGTTGGACCCTACAACGTGTGACATGTGGTGCATCCATTCCAGCATGGAGAGGATCCAGATGTCTGAGGTAACCCACTGTGACCCTGGGCTGGGATCAGAACTGCTTATTCATGTGCAAGGGGCCGGGGTGTGGCCTGACTGTGCCTTAGTAGACTCGCCCACGACTACCACACCGTGCCACCTTGTTACAATTCTATGATTCTAATACCACAATTCTGTCCCACACAGTATCATGTTATCAGCAGCACATGTCCTGCTTATATGGGGCAACATGCTGACAATCCCGTTGATTTTTATGAACAAGCATTTTCCAGTCTCTTTAGACAAACAGATAATTGGGAAAGAGCATTCCTGTGAATTATTGGTTTGTCTAAATGGTCCATTGCACAGAAAGTTGTGTGAAGAGATGAGATGAAAGTTTCACCAGGCTGCAAGCTTAGGCTGCTAAGTTAAATAAAAGTAAAACAACAAGACATTTAAAATGCTGTAAATGACCAGGCAATCAGAAGTAACAAGTCAGTAAAAGCCAATAAGGAGGGACCTGAAAATAACTTGTTTCAGTGTTTCAATGCTGTTGTGACACAGCACACATTTAACGATCCTTGTTATTATGCTACCTATCTACTTGTATATTGGTAATCTGAATATTCAACCTATGTGGTGGTCTCAGTACAATTTATCATTAGCTATCCCAGATTCCCACCCAGCCATATTCCAATCCATGTGTATTCCATTATACTCCAATATATTTATAGGGTTTTTATTTTTTAACGCTTTACGAAAAAAATTTAATTGATTGTATATCCAAACATAAAAAATGATAAGGCCATAGAAGATAGGGAGATGATATATATTCTTCTAAATACTATTAGTCAAAATGTTGTCCCAATTTAGATTCAAAACGGAGCCCCCGGAAGAAGCAAAGGGCGAAACGTGAGTCGGGGCGAGGTGGGGATACCGGCAGACCACCTGCACTTCTTCATTAATGCTATAAGAGATCAGGTAATGTCACCTTTTTAACCTAATGTAGTGCAATACTCACTGCATGGGTTTGGGGAACACTCGCTTGGCTGCGATAATCAGGAACACAGGAACGATCTTTCACTTAAAAACAGTCTGTGTGGTTTATTTTCTTCATAAACCAATGTCACAGGAACACAAGGCAAACAGTCTTACATCAGACAGACGAATCCTCAATGTCCATAGTAGAGCTCCGCTCTCTCAGGCCTGTGGGCACACAGGCTGTGTCATGTCCATCACGCAGGCTCTATAGCCTAAACACAGTCTCTCTCTGAGCCCGTCAGCACAATACGGATTCCTGTCCGTTACATGTGTTATGTTCTGCTACAAGCACTAAGGAAAGAAGGGAGA
>VIAB01056395.1:0-10310 GCA_009801035.1 Oophaga pumilio | reverse complement strand
AAGACGCACCCACACTTTCCTCCCAAATTTGGAGTAAAAAAAGTACATCTTATGGTCCGAAAAATACGGTACTTACAAGTTTATGACCACTTAAAAAAAAGTGTTCACAGTGCTGCCCATTGTGTTGGATTGTCAAAGCAACCCTCTTCTCCCACTCTTAACACACTGATAGCAACACCGCAGAAGAAATGCTAGCACAGGTTTCCAGTGTCCGTTGTTTCAGATGCTGCACATCTCATATCTTCATGGCATAGACAATTGCCTTCAGATACGAGATGTGCAGCATCTGAAACAACGGATACTGGAAGCCTGTGCTAGCATTTCTTCTGCGGTGTTGCTATCAGGCTTCAACATTTTTTCTGAATTCTTGGCCAGCAATACTATCCATCTTGAACATGACAATTATGTGCTACTTCTTTTTGTTCTAAACCATGCTAACCCTCTGTAGATTTCTCATCTTTTAAAACAAAAGGATGGTATGAACAATTAATAAAATCCATCCTAAATAATGTAGACTAGTATTTACCAGCCTGAAGAGTATTGTAGAAACACAGTTAAGTAGTAATAAAAGTAACTTGATGCTTACACATTGCAGATGTGTCTAGGAAGGATGCGAATTAATGAAATTATTGTGCTTCAAAACAAAGAAAAATGCATAGCAACTTTCTATACAGAAGAAAAACAAAAGTGGTCACGAGCCAGCAAAGAATAAGCAAAATGTCTGTGAAAGTTATGCAGCCTAGCAACAGACACTTCTATAAAGCTTGCAGCAAGACATGAGGTCCACATCTAAATACTAACATTGATATGTGTAGATATATCTCATAAACAAAACTCATTTAATATGTGTTTCTGTGCTTTGTTTTTGTTTTCAAATCTGAATTGATTGATCAAAAACATTTGTAGGAAATTCTTGGACATGACTAGTTGCTGAACACAGTAAATAATCAGTATGGGTAAGTCCATACATTGTGACCGTGATAACTGCAGTTTTTCTCTATTCCTCTCACCTATGAAGATTTGTAACTGTTTAAAAAGAAATAACTTGATATTTCAGGGAAATAGATGTTTCACAAAACCACAAGGTGCAACTGTTGTCTCCTTTCAACATCCAACAATTGTGTAACAAGCTATTTGAATACTGCATGGGCAGTCGGCTGCTATATTTATCAGCTACCATGCAGCCCAATCAAACAAAGCCACTAAAGGAGAACGCACCAAATAAATAAAATAATAGATGTGTTCGCAGCCCGGGGTCCACCGTGCAGGCAAGCCTGCTGCTAGTAAGATGACAGGATATGGCAGTATAAGCGAGCTCTGTAAGTTCACAGAGTCGCAGACATAGACGCTGTGGCACTATATGGCGGTATGAGCGAACTCTGTTACTTCACAGAGTCGCTGACATAGACGCAGAGATAGAGACTGTGTCCTGTTAACATCACAGGGGAACACAGATAACTGCTGTGTGGATAGCAGTCTGCGGTCATGCAGTCAGAAACGCAAACAAACAACTCACCGGAGTAGCCGTATTCTAGAGGCTATTTCAGCCAAGCCCTGAACACGTGCATACAAAAACTCCTCACCGGAGGTGCCGGTATTCTAGGGGCTTTTTTCAGCCGAGCCCTAACTGCATGTGTGCATGATCACACTGGCGCAAAGCACATAACAGAATTTATACTAGCGCATGGCCGTGCGTCCATGCAACCCTTTTATAGCAGCAACTACAAGACCTTCCAGAAAAGGACCAATGAGAAACCGTTCCAGAACACAAGCAGTTTCAGGACCTTCCTGGCGGACCAATAGGAGCATGTGACCCTTGGTATCCAATGGAAGACCTTGCCCTGGGCATGCTCAGAAGGGGAAAAGCAGGACTTAATCCTACAGCCGTCTGCTGGCTGCTGACCAGTACTGGCTACAATGACAGAACCTGGAAAGGCAGCAGTAACCCTTTGTACCGTATCAGACTGTGCAGAGATGGATGGGAGACTGCAGCGGGAACGGCTCGAGATTCCCCCTGTGCAGAGGCGGGAACTCGACCTCTAACACACCACTTTTTGTGTCAGCCTGTTCCACTCATTGATCACTCACTGTCAAAACGTTTTTTCTAATATCTAATCTGTATTTTCTCATTTTCAGTTTCATTCCCTTGCTTCTCATGTTTCCATGTGCAAATGATAAGAAGGATGATCCCTCTACACTGTGACATCCCTTCAGATATTTTTAGACAGCTATTAAGTCTCCTCTTAGCCTTCTTTTTTGCAAGCTAAACATTAACAGATCCTTTAATCAGTTCTCATAGGACATTCTTTGCAGTCCACTCACTATCATGGTAGTTCTTCTCTGAACTTGCTCCAGTTTTTCGATGTCTTTTTTAAAATGTGGTGCCCAGAATTGGACACAATATTCCAGATGAGGCCTGACCAAGGAGGGCTAGAGGGGGATAATTACTTCACACGATCTAGACCAGTGTCCCCCAACTCCAGTCCTCAAGGCCTACCAAAAGGTCATGTTTTCAGGATTTCCTTTGTATTGCACAGGTGATGCAATTATCACCTGGGCAATACTAAGGAAATCCTGAAAACATGACCTGTTGGTGGGCCTTGAGGACTGGAGTTGGGGAACCCTGATACAGACTATGCTTCTCTTAATACATCCTAGAACTGTGTTTACCTTTTTTGCTGCTGCATCACACTGTTGATTCATGTGCCATCTGTTATCTATTAGTATACACAAGTCTTTTTCACACGTGCTGTTGCTTATTTCTATTCCTGTTAACCTGTTAACATAGGATCCCTTCTGTCCTTCACAATCCTTGCATCCATTGAACTTGTAAAGTTTGTGAATAGTTTCTGCTTGAGTATCTATGCAGTATGTCAGAAAAGCTTCCCAGATCTGCTGTTTTGATGGTACTTCCCACCTTCATAGATTTTTTGCTTGAGGATACTCAAAAGGTTCTCAATGGGGTTGAAGTCAGGGGTGGATGGTATCCACACCATAAGTTTCTCTCCTTTTATGCCTATAGCAGTCAATGACTCAGAGGTGGTGAATCAGAAACTCTATATACTTTGTTAGGTCATTTTTACACCTTCAAGAACCCTAAAGGGGCCTACCAGCACTTTTTAAATGATTCCGGCCCAAAACATGATTCTGCCACCTCCTTGCTGACATCCTAGCCTTGTTTTTACATGGTGGTTATCTACCAACCATCCACTACTCCATCCATATGGACCATCCAGGGTTGTATGGAACTCATCAGTAAACAAGACTGTGTTAAAATTAGTCTTCATGTATGTCTGGCCCTATGCAACCATTTATGCTTGTAAGCACTATTTAGGGGTGGTGGAATAGTTGGTTTATGCACAACTGCAAGCACCTGGAGGATTCTAGGCCTTAAGGTTTGTGGGACTCTGATCCTTTATAATGGTATTTCAGCAGCTGCTCTCTTAATCTAATGAATTTGTCTGGCAGCAACCTTCCTTATTATCAGAAAATGTTCGTCAATCTCAAATTTGGCACGGACGTAGTATATTTGGATTCGTGTTCGATCTCATGAGCATTTTTACTCAAAGCTGGCAAAATTTAGTCATAGGTCGATAAATGATTGCGTTTCCACTAATGCTTTAGTTATTACATTGGCTAAGGTAGTGTTGCTGTATGAGTGGTATGATTTTTGTCACATAATAAATGGATTTAATTTACTCTGATGCTGAAGAGGTGATTGACTCTTTCTATGCTGGTCAGAACCATGCAGCTCCATTTCAGCTGCTTCTGATCTCGTCAATATTTTTTCCTATAAAAACTAGTCACACCTTATTGTCCCTACTGGTGAAATATTCGTCTTCCTGTGATGTGTGCTAAAGCTAATTGGTTAGAGTGGAGTTGTTGTGGATTGCTGTAGTACATGTGTGTTTATTGCCTAGTTCCTGTTCCCAATTAGTTTATTTCTCTCTGTCCATAGCCTCCTCTGTATTGTTGGTTAGTGCTTTTGTATGATAAAGGTTTTCTGTTATCCCTCTTTTGTCTTTGTGTCTTGTTTACCTTACATTTCTGTCCCATGTCTTATGGGGTGGGGGAGTGGACAGATCAGAGTTTAACAGGAGCATAGTAAAGTCGGAGACTGGAGCCTCTCTCCCTTCAAGAGCACCCCCGGGACAGGGATAGTTAGGGTCTCAGTTCCAGGGACAGTTTGAGGTCCACTATCCTTACCAAAGATCGTCACAGCGTGATATTTTCACCGGCCCCACAATTTGTATCTCAGTATAAATCCCATTGCAATCCTTGCCAAACAATTACAGGGTCTGTCACTTAACCTGTCAGACCTGCATTCTAGGGTCTCACAGCAGCAGACTGTTTGTCTGGTGTGCAGTCAGGCTGAAGCGGAACCTAAGGTGGCTTTGTCCTCATTCATCTGGGCTTGAGGAGAAGAGGGTTGAAATTGTTATTTCTCGCCTTCAAAGAGATCCTCAATCTTGGGCCTTTTCACTTCCATCAGACTCACTGTCTCTCCAGTCGGTTGATAGGTTTTTTGAGGCCTTAGGCCTCGTGTATGATCTGGACTATGTCTCCCTTGCTGAGTCGAAGCTATGTAAGCTCCAGCAGGGAGACCGGCCTGCAGAAGAATTCTGCTCAAAGTTCAGTAGATGGGCAATTGACACATGGTGGAACAATACTGCTTTTAGGATTCAGTTTTGTCAGGGCCTGTCTGAAAGATTAAAAAATACACTAGCGCTTTATGAAACTCCTGAGTCATTGCAGGCCGCCAGGCTCTGGCCAGATGCCCCAGGGTTAGACCTGCTGTTACTCTGCTCCCATGGCACTCCCTAAAACTGAGGTTCTTCCTCTGTGCTCTGAAAAACCGATGCATGCAGTTAGGAGGGGCCTTCCCTCGGTATGAGTCTGGGTTTTTTTCTGTAGTCAAAAGGGGCATTTCATTGGCATCTGTCCTTCTTTATCAAAGCACAAAAAGCTGTCAGAAAACTTCTAACACCAGGTTGTGTGGAGGAAAGAGCTGAGTGAATTTGTTTGGATTCAGTTCCGAATACAATTGGCATTGAATATAATTTTTGCAATATTAGTTGAACACAGCCGAACGTCATTAAAGTCAATGAGAGTAGAAAATACCGAATATATTCGGAACCGATCATCAAACATACATTTGGCACGAATAGGGTTCGAATATGGCAAATTCAGATTCAGCGACCAAATCCGAACAAATTCGCTCAACTCTAGTGAAGGCTGCTATCAAAGCAACCTGGGCTTCCATAACACCTCACCAGTGCCACAGGCGGATCGCCTCATTGATGCAGTAATTGATGCAAAAGGAGCCCCGACAAAGTATTGAGTGCATTTACTAAACATACATTTCAGTAGGCCAATATTTCAGATTTTAAAATCATTTTTCAAGCTGGTATTATAAAGTATTCTAATTTACTGAGATAATGACTTTTTGTTTTCATTGGCTGTAAGCCATAATCATCAACATTAACAGAAATAAACACTTGAAATACATCACTCTGTTTGTAATAACTCTATATAATATATGAGCTTCCCTTTTTGTACTGAAGAACTGAAATAAATTTACTCTTTGATGATATTCTAATTTTGTGAGAAGCACCTGTACATTACAAAGGTTATACTGCAATTACTGTATATACATTATATAGGTGATACTGCAACTTCTGTATAAAAATTATATGGGTGTTACTGCAGCTATCCACAGCAGTCTATATGCTGTATATTATACAGTTGATACTGTGACTGCTATATATATATTTTATAGGTGATACTGCTTTATATATGT
Source organism: Oophaga pumilio (assembly GCA_009801035.1). Classification (NCBI taxonomy): domain Eukaryota; kingdom Metazoa; phylum Chordata; class Amphibia; order Anura; family Dendrobatidae; genus Oophaga; species Oophaga pumilio. The sequence continues at coordinate 4,510 of VIAB01056395.1, read as the reverse complement.
TACATAGGTGATACTGCGACTATACACAGCAATCATGGTATCACATACATAATGTATATACAGCAGTTGCCTTATCACCTATATAATGTACATAGACTGCTGTATATACATTATGTATGTTATACCGTGATTGTTGTGTATAATCACAGTATCACCTATGTAACATATTCACATCAGTATCACCTATAAAATGTATACATAACAGTCACAGTATCAACTGTACGATGTATATAGATTGCTGTATATACATTAAGTATGTGATACTGAGACGGCAGTATATACAATAAATAGGTGATACTGTGACTGCTGTATATACATTATGTTTGTGATACTATGCTGTATACACATTATGCATGTGATTCTGTGATTGCTGTGTATAGTCGCAGTGTCACCTATGTTACACAGCAGTATCACCTATATAATGTATATGCATCAGTCACAGTATCACCTACATAATGTCTATAGACTGCTGGATATACAATATATAGGTGATATGATACTGTGAATGCTGTATATCATTAGAGTATCACCTATGTAATATATGTACAGCAATCAGTCACTTGTATAGTGTATATACAGCAGTAGCAGTGTCATGGGGTTACCGCGACAGAGGAACCATCTGAGCTACTCCTGCCCTGAATAGAAGCACTTCACCTTCTTATTAAACGGTGTTAATTTCTTTGGGCAGTGCGGGGGTTAATCTGCCATGTTGTGAGCTCTGGTAGTCTGGGCTCTCAGCTGTGAATGGTTAACCACTCCCATCTCCTATATAATCTTGGTCCTAATAACACACATTGTCAGAGCTAGCTTATGCTGCATGCTTTGGAGGGAAGTTGTTAGTGGTTATTTAAGAAGGCAGTTGGTGGATTTATATGACACTTTTGTTGGATATTATGAGTAAGATAATTCCCTTCGTTCTCCTACTTTGCTTTAACCCTATCCTTCACTTCCCGATGCATACATCTGTTAGATATGAGAGTATATTTGTATGATTGGTATTTTCTGTTACCCCTGTTCATATTACCTTGTTAGTCAGGTTGGTGTACTACGATGCATTACTACTCCAATCTCTCCCCTGGTTGGGGGAAGGGTACAGACTTAAGGCGACTCAGGAGCTAAGGCAAGGTACATGGCCCTAGCATCTTCACCTACTCAAGTAACCCGGGTAACAGGATGAGCTAGGGCACCCCCTAGTGTTAGGGACAGAGTCATGACAAGCAGAATCACCTATATATTGTATATACAGCAGTCTATATATATTACACAGATGATACTGCGACAGCTGTATATACAGTACATAAAGAAAAGTTTCCATCTTGGGATTCACCCAGTGGATGAAGAGCTGAGGTTGGTCCAGCGTCAGACGTGCAGAGGGGCAAATCCTGGGAATTTATGAGGAGAACACAATGTTTGAAGAGCCCCGTGCACATCGCGGTGGTCATTTCAAACTTCTGAATAAAGGTCCTGGGTGCGCATGTGCTGTCATGCTTGCACAATCCGTCACGGGCGGCTGCTGAGGTGCACACAAGCTGGCAAGGGCTGTAGCCACGCACGCTCACAAGGGACTCAGCTGCCAACACGCTCTAGAGCCGTCACAGCCCTTGTCAGTGCGTGCAAGTGACAGAGCGCCACACTCAGGGTCTTTAGTGAGAACTTTTAAAGGGCCCACTTTGTAGTTCAGAGCCGCTGTCCCACTGGGCAACTGGGTGCCTTGGCAGATTGCCTGTAAGGGCCTGCATGTGGTGGATCAGGGGGCACTACCAAAAGTAAGTAAAGCACTTCAAATGTACTAATAAGAACCAACAAAGGCCAGGCCTATGTGATGGTGGGTCAGGGGGTCATTTTGTGATTGAGGGAGCAAAAAATGGTGGAAGTGACATATTAGAGGCTCTGCTAGATGGGTAGACATTAGCTTCAGTAATAGGGGCAGCTAGGTATATAGTGAGGCTAAGGAGGGCTTCTCTAGTGGTGCAGTCACATGAACAACTGTTTTATAGTGGTCATCATGCTCACTTTGTTTCTGAGGCCAAGCATATGACCAAGCCTCAGAGCCTGTAAAATGGAAGACAGAACAAGTCCTCTCTCCCATTTGTTTATTTCTATATTGTGAGCCTGCCTCTTTCACTCTGCACCCCAATCCCATTATTGCTGTGGCTTTTATTTGCTCCCCCACCCCCAATCAATAATATGTCTGATTGACTGAGAGCCTTGGACATCGTAAACTGTCAGCTAATAAAAAAGGATGCATGCAGACGATAGGGAGAACAGGACAGAAAAAAGGGCAACAAGGCAGGTAAAAGAGGATACAGCAAGTTTTTCTCCTCTCTCTAGTATCTCCTTCTGAGCCCTTCCTTTTCTCCCCCTCACCCACTCCAATTAACTTCCTGACCCTTTCCCATCCACCATCATTCTGATAGAGTTTGAGTAAGCAATCCTGGGCCAGGCTGGACACTGGCGCATGATTCTTTAGTACCGGATTGGGGCATTGCTTCTTGCTGGTTTGGCAAACCTACCATAAGAAAACAGCCTCGCCAAAATCTGTCAAATGGCAAATGCACTAGCAGGATGCAGCAGACCCCCACTGATAAAGGCAGGGGAAGCACAGGTGCAAACTAGTGATGGGAACAGCCACCCACACACCTTGCAAATTATGGAAGGGTTGGCTGCCTAGTAGCAAAAAATGCACACAGATAGGGCTTGCGTAGAATGCCAGTCACACAGTTAAGTGTGATGCAAAGTGTCTGGCTAACAGCCTGTAATTTTAGCAACGGGTTTCAACAAACTAGTAAGACCCAGCTGAATTTCACCCCTAAACACTGCTACAAATGAACCATCAATAGCACACTTTCTCTCTCTCCTTCTGTACTTGCGATTGCCTTGTATTGCGCATGTTTAGATAATTGGCTATGTATGCCCCTTTGTCTCCTGTAAAGCATCATGGAATAAATGGTGCTATAAAAATGACTAATAATAATTATAATATCATCCACCACCTTGTCTTCCAGTTACGCACCCTGGTCCTCCTCCTGAATTTATGGAAATTATGTCCCATCATCATCCACCTCTTGTGACACTTTTCCATTCACATTCCTCACACATTAGTGTGAGGGTGGCTGCTCAAATATTTGGGCATCGCTACATGCGACATCATCTTGCCCCGCTTAAAGTGGTCCAGGAGAGAGGCCTGAATCTATAAATGGAAAAGTGAACAGCTCTTCAGAGTGTCCATGTGCTGGATCAGTTGTCCACAGCCACTCGGCATGGTGGGAGGAAGGAGGCTCAGGTTGAGGAATATGTGATCCAAAGTCATGGCTACTCAGACTTGACTGTGTGGAAGACAGGGTGCTGGTGGTGGTGGCAAAGTGACTGGAAGTATTATTCGCTATCAAACCAACAACCTTTTGACAATGCTCTGGGTACAATAGTGGTGTGCTGCTGCATTCCGCTAGTATTTGGAACAGGAAGGTGGAGCAAGAAGATGTGGGTGTTTGTTGTGGCCCAATTTCAGCTTGCCCACAGCCTCAGCCTCTGCATACACCCTCACCATCACATGCATGTCCCCATCCCTTGCCATGTGCCTTGGCTATTTTACATGGACTACAATTTTTTCAACGTTCACTACAAATGGCTGAAATGTAAGCCAACTGATATGTGATCCGTGTGTTTGTAAACCACAGTTTAAAATATCTCTCCTATCGGTAAAAAAAATTTTTTTCCTCAAACTGGTGTCAATAACTAGGGTAAAACACTGGAAAAACAGTTCAATTGAGGACTCAAATGCCACAATTCGTAGCCCACAGATAGATGAGGCATGTGACGGCGATAGCCCACTTTCAAATATCTTGCCTGTATTTATTTTATTTTTGGGATCGAAAAAAAATTGTGTGAATAAGTAGGCTAAGACACAACCAATACAATTCTATGAAGGCCTGAAACCTTATACATATTAAAGCAGAGCTGGATCAACTGATCAAGCCTGGGAGGAGAAGATTAAGCCCTTTTGTGCTGCCTGTCAGCAGGTCTCACAAAGTATTTAAAATGCTGAGTCCACATAAAAATGCAAAGAATTTATAAGAAAACACACAATTTGTCTGTTATTCCATACAAATGGCCACTTTGTGGGATACCACACATCCTCCACCTCTCTTCAGACACCGCCACTAAGAACACCATTGTGAATGAACAGCCACATTATTTTTTGAAAAGGGGTGTTTGTGGTCACAGCAGAATTCACCTATCATTTCTTGTGTCTCCCCCTATATAAATATCAACTTTAAAAAAATTATAGGGTTGGACAGGAAGAGCAATACATAGTCGTGGTATGGCACAGCGCCCTGCCAACACTAGAGTACCTTTTTTAATTACCATCATTACATAAAAAATTTTAAATACAGATGAAGTTTATAGAAAACCACAATCTGTGTCCTCCCATCATTCTTGTGTACACATCTCAGTATTTAGATCATTATTACTGTGATCTATTTCCCTTCAGCATTTCTCTGTCTTCAGA
>VIAB01056393.1:0-12096 GCA_009801035.1 Oophaga pumilio | reverse complement strand
GATCCGATATTTTCCGATACCGAGCAGTATCGCTCAACTCTAGCAATGATATTATGAAGGGTATAAGTATCCTATCCACATACAGGCTGGAATTCTGGGTAATGGAATCAATGCCAAACACGATTGGGTGACCTTTAAGAGGACTAAGGACTTTATGCACCTTTGGCAGTGAATAGAATGTGACCAAAATTGGAAATTTGGGATACATGAAATCCCACTTGTTGTTAGATACGAGATGATCCCCAAGTCAGGTGCTTTAGTCAGAAATGTTTTTAATTCATTCATAAATGTCTCAGTGGGATCCTTTCTTAATATTTTGTAGGTCACTTTATCCTTCAGTATATTTTCACACATGTGAAGATAGGTACTGTGATTAAATACCACAAGTTTCCCCCCTCTAGAAGAAGGTTTAAAATTAGTTCCTTATTATCAGCAAGTCCATCAAGGACCTCCCTCTCTTGTCTTAATAGATTAGAATGGCACTTTCTTTTTGTATCATTAATCTGTCCCTGTTCATCCATAACAAGCTTGGAAAATATGTTAATACAGTCCTTATCCGTATAAGGGGGCATCCTCTTACTTTTTAATTTAAGATCAGTGAAGGAGCCCAGTCCTTGTTGTCTTTCATTTTCTCTCAATATATCCATTAAGACCCTAACACTAGGGAGGTCATCTTCCGTAATTCCCAAAGATTCACATTTGTCACAAGCGTGGGTTCTAAAAATCTTTTTTCACCTTAAATTATGGGCAAACAGGTTAATGTCTTTAACCCAACCAAATTCATCAAAATGATTTTTAGATACGAATGATAGACCTTTACAGAGCACTGATTTTTCCGTAGGTGATAGGAAGTAGGATTTTATTATCATTAATATTTTTTTTATATTAAGGTCTCACAACTTCTCTTTCAGTTGGTCTAAACCCATGGCTTTCCTATTTTCTAAAAAAGAGAAGAATGATGATGAGGAAGGTCCTGATGGAGACAAATCTCTCCTGTAGCTGTTTCTTGTCGACATATAACCCTTTCTCTCCTGCCTCTCCCATTTTGTAATATTGTATTTTCTGCATGCCCCGCAGTAAGCCACTTTCTCTTCTGGGAAAACGTGTGCCCCTCGATCTGTGTCAGATAGATCTAAATCTGAAGAGGAGATGTCAGTTGTGACATCATCTTTCTTCTCTTTCTGAAGAAAAGTATATATTTTTTTCTCATTAAACTTGTGAAGGTCTCTAGTAGAGGTGGGCGGATACCTGGATGTTCGGGTCCAGCAGGTTGCAAAAAGTTCGGGTACCAGAACAGTACCCGGACTTACACCCGAACCCCATTCTCGTGAATTGGGGACCAGAACATCCAGTGTTTGCTTCTGATCATTGGTGGTAAAATCATCACTACTGGTCAGACAGCCTTGGTTCCCACACTGTCAAAAGACAGTGTGAGCGCGCAGCTGTGAACAGAGGTGTAAAGTTTATTTCTGGTCACTGCTCTCTGCTGATGGGACCACTGCTCCCATCAGCTGACGCATTCTGCTGCTAATTACAGCGAGAGCAGGAGCGGCTGATGGGAGTATTCATCAGCCTGTGCTGTAAATAAATAATTTAAAAAAAAATGACATGGGTTCCCCTGCATTTTTGATAACCAGTCAGGCAAAACTCACAGCTGGGGACTGCAACCCTCAGCTTTCAGCTTCAGCAAGGCTGGTTATCAAGAATTGAGGGGTTCCCACTCCGATTTTTTAAATTGTCTAACTATATAGTTAAAGGAAACCACGTGGGGTCCCTCCATTTTTTGACAACCAGCCTTGCTAAAGCAGACAGCTGGGGCTGGCATTTTCAGCCTTGTAAGGGGCCATGGATTTTAGCCCTCCCCAGTCTAATAATAGCAGCCCGCAGCCGCCCGGAATGTCCCATCAATTCTGGAGCTTTTCCCGTCTCTTCCCACTTTCCCTGTAGTGATGGCAAGTGAGGTTCATATTTGTGGGGTTGATGTCACCTTTGTATTGTCTGGTAACATCACGCCCACAAATTAGTAATGGAGAGGCCTATAATACACCTCTTCATTAGTAATTCTATAGTTGTATTGTAAATAAAGACACAGTAAGTATAAAGTCCTTTATTTGAAATAAAACAAAACACACTTTTCCATTTTTACTTAATATTAACAAACACAGTAATACCTAACGCCCATTCCACCAAAGCCCTCATCTTCTGTAATAAAATAAAAACAATATCCCTCACCTGTCCTTCGTTTTGTCCCATGCAGTAATCCATATCTGGGGGATAGACAGTTTTCAGTCTGGATAGTCGCACCTTAGCACTATTACTGGGAAATGAGCTGCTGCAAGCGCAGCATTAGTGACTAGCAGTGACGTCATCGAGGTTACTGTCAGTCACTGAACCTGTGTTCCCAGTCAGGCCAATGAACTGCAGCATGGGACAGAACAATGGACAGGTAAGAGATATGGTTGTTTTTTTAATTTTGTTTTATTACAGGAGACAAGGAATTCAATTAAATGGGCGTTAGGTGAATAGAACTGTGTTTCTTATTTTTAAACAAAAAAGTAAATGGGTGTTTGGTTTAATTTCAAATAAAGGACTTTATTCTGGCTGTGTCTTTAATTGCCGTACAACTATAGGATTACTAATGGATAGGTGTCTAACAGACGCCTCTCCACTACTAATCCGTGGGCTTGATGTCACCAGACAATACACGCCTTTTTTGGGAGGCTAGGGGATGCTATTTTTAGGCTGGGGATAGCCAATATCTATTGCCCCTTACCAGCCTGAAAATTCCAGCCCCCCGCTGTCTGCTTTATGGGAAGGGGACCCCACACCGTTTTTTTAATTTATTTAAATTGCTAAAAAATACGGCATGGGGACCCCTCAATTCTTGATAACCAGCTTTGATGAAGCTGACAGCTGAGGGTTGCAGCCCCCAGATGTGAGTTTTGCCTGGCTGGTTATCAAAATACAAGGGAATCCAAGCTGAATTTTTTTAAATTATTTATAGCGCTGGTGGCAGCTGATGAATACTCCCATCAGCCGCCGCCAGCTGTTGCTGTTATTTATTAGCGGCTGTAAGTGTCGGCTGATGGGAATAATAGTCCCATCAGTTGACACCAGTGATCGAATCTAAACTTTATACCTCCGATCATAGCTGCAGGCTCACGCTGTCATTAGTCGGTGTGGGATCTGCGCTGTCTGACCGGCGGTGATGATTTTACTGCTGATCACCTGGTGTTCAGAGGGCTGAACTTGAACAGTAACACGGACTTACTGATGAAGTCCGTGATCAGTGTCTGTGCCTGAACAGTAGGTGTTCGGTACCGAAGTCGGATTTTACTGTTCGGGTTCGCGCATTTCTGGTCTCTATTAAATTGCTTATGCTTTCTCTCTTTAGTTTCCCCCTGAAACTGTTCTATGGTGGTTTGTAAGTTCACCTCTCTGCTGGGAAAATCCGTATATGCCTTGTGTTTAAGGACCTCCTCCACAACATCTGTTTGTTTGTTACAGGTTGCGTCTTTCTCTAACATGATGTTCATAAAATGTAATGAACTTTCCATGAGTTCTCTCTTGCACTTTTTAAGAAACTCAGTAGTTCTTGCTCTCCGTGCTGGTGTAATTGAAATCCTCAGCCCCCTCGGAACTATTTTATTTTTTACATAATTTTCCAGTAATTGTGTCTCACACCAAGGCTTAATATTATCATATGTATATAGCAAGTTGTTAGATTGTTAAAAAGAGTCTTAAAGTCAGTGGTTTTTGTCCCATAATCATTCTCGGCTTCAGAAAAGGCATCCAAAGCACCTGCCATCCACTGCTCTCTGTTAATTATCCCTGACATGAAAACTGTCATATATAATAAAAAAAATTCACCAAATAATCAATAATGAGTGCAAGAAAAACATAGTAAATCACCAACTTAAGCACTATATACAGAATAATTTGATTAAAAATTCACTTTTAATAAGAATACATTAAAATATCAAATCACTAACATGCAACCAAATAGACATTTAGCATAAGAGGCCAACACATTAATGATTATCTGATATCCAGAAGGGAGTGTAAAATAACCCTGTTAAGACATTGATGTCTTCCTATCTTGTTGCAGTGTTTGGCACCCTAATGCCTGCCCTTATGCTCATCATCGACTCGCCCTATTATGAAATGAACTTGATAGTGTGAACATAATGACAGATATTTGCATGTAGACTAGTGTTCGCACTCGCTGGTTTACGATACATGGAACAATGTATTTTCTTGATAGTAGCATTACCGTCAAGAGTTATATCTAAAAAATAGATATTATTGTTTGGACCATCAAGGGTTAACTCCAAATTCATGTAATTGCAATTTAGATATAGTGGAAATGTAGACGTTACAATTTTGTCATCTGATCAATTATAAGTACGTCATCTACATAACGTCTGTACCATGCAATACATGGACTAAAGGGATTTTTTTGTAAATAAATAAAAATTTCCTGCCACCAAGCAAAATATGATATTTCCAGTGAAGGGGAAAAACATGATCTCATGGGAGCTTCCTTAACTTGGTAAAAAAAAATCTAAGTTAAATGTGAAAAAAATATGCTTTATTAAATATTCTGTGCCTCTAAAAGTAATTTATTTTAAAGGAATCCTGTCACCAGGTTTGTCCCATATGACATAAGGCCACCACCTTTCAACCCTGTTATGCAGCAATCTAATATGCTATATATATGCCCCTGATCCGGTCTGCAAGACAAGAAAAAGACTTTTTACAATACTCACCTATGGGGCGTTCAAGTTTTATATTAATTGTACTCAATAAACTTTATATCTTTGGTTCATTATTGACTTTGAATATTTTTGGGTCATATATCTTATTTGTAGGTTCTATATTCTCGTTGGACACATGACCATATAATTTAATACGATTACATTTATGTGTACTAATACATCTGAAGGATCGGCAGGATACGTATATAAGTCTTAGTGTCATTAAGGATATTATGGACTTGTAAATCATATAGAGCTACATCCATAATAACAATACATTCTGCTTTGTACTATTTCTTTATTGTGATATTAGTATTTTTTTTATTTTTATTATGTATTGCTTTCAATTCAGATTGCAGGTTGGTAAGTTGTACTGGAAAAGCGGATACTTTACTGGCTAAAGCTTTAAAAAAAAATTGAAAAGTTTCTAGCGCAAGCACCCGAGATTCAACACGATTGTATTTAAGATTAGGAACATTGATGTTAATGTGTGCAACATTGACTGTCAGTATTTTCAGACATTAGCTCCTCTAAAATAAGGAGAGCATTTTGATAAGGAAACACAGAATCTGGAAAAATATTGCCAGGTAATAACTCATCAAGTGTGTTGATGAGATCAGAACCAAGTGCCTCTTAACAGTTAATGTTCTTACAAATTTGTTAATGTTCATAAGTGTTCAAAGTAAATAAAAATTTTGGCACAAAATTCAGCCCTTTTAATAAAAGTTGAATTTCTTCTGAAGCAAGGATAGTTGGAGTGAGAATAATGACACTGTTGTTGGAAACATTGGTGGTTATTACCAATTCAATTTCCCGTGTATAGGATATCTTAGACTTATGTTGTCTTTTGTTTTCTTTTAATATTGTTGAACACCTAAAGATTAACTCCTTTATTAATTATGACACACAATGCGTGGTTTATTGTTTCAGCTGCGGTAAAATCAAATACATTGGATGCTAGTACGTTAAATTAGAAAGGAATGCACCGCTAAAGGTACTGCCACACTTAGTGATCTCGTTAGCGATCTCAATAACGACGCAAGCTAATGAGATCGTTTTTGTGATCGTTTTAATGTCTCTAGTAGCTGCCACACTTAGTGATCTCGTTAACGACTCAAAAGCGGTTAGCGATCTCATTAACGACTTTAACGGTCATTGCGATGTAAAAAACAGCGCACATCGCTCACAAAAGGTGCCAGACACAGCGATATAGGCTCACCAGCGGGACGCCAACGATCTAAATACGGTCCAGAACTCTAGTGAACGATCAGCGAGATCACAGCAGGGGCCACGTCGTTGCTACATGCCACACACGTTAGAGTCACGAACGAGATCGCTAAATAGTGACGTATTTTAGCGATCTCGTTAGCGACGCTGTTTAGTGTGGCATACCCTTTAGTCTGCACCTATCCCGAAGAATCATGTGCCTACTACACTTGCTGAGGGGCCCATGAAGATAAGAATTATGTCAACAGCAAGGGGTCAAGTGACTAAAGGTACTGCCACACTAAGCGATCTCGCTAGCGATCTCGTTAACGACGCAAGCTAACGAGATCGTTGGTGTGATCGCTTTTAGGTCGCTAGTAGCTACCAAACAGGAGATCTCATAAACAACTCATCAGCGGTCAGCGATCTCTTTAACGACTTTGGCGGTCGTTAGGATCTGTCATTAGCATGTACTGAGCGCAACCTTTTCCACGCCCCTCAGCACAGATATATGTTATATATGTGTTATGCTGCGTCCTGCTAGCCTGCTTTGCAGCTACTGCGATCCTCTCTGTGAGGCAAAAGAAAACCTAGTCCCACCTGCCTGCTTCTACAGCTATTGCGATCCACTCCGTGACGCTAAAAAACCTAGTCCCGCCTGCGCCGCTGTCATATGCGTCACAAACGAGGTCGCTCGTCGTTCGCAAAAGGTGTCACACTCAGCGATATAGGCTCACCAGCGGGACGCCAACAATCAAAATACGGTCCAGAACGTTAGTGAATGATCAGCGACATCACAGCAGGGGCCACATCGCTGCTACATGCCACAGACAACGACGTCGCTAACGAGATCGCTAAATAGTGGCGTAGTAGCGATGTCGTTAGCGATCTCGTTAGCGATCTCGCTTAGTGTGGCATACCCTTAAAACAAGATCTGTTTAGTACTGTGGATAGTTCTGACATGAGCTATATGTCTACCCAAGACAACAGCTAACAGAGAATTCCCATCATCTATTCTAAGTGGATCGAGGTATGCCCTCCTGGCATACAGGTATTAACAATGATTGAGCAGAATTATTGTGTCCTGTTTGTTTACCTTATGTAGAAAAATCTGCGAGGCTTACGGCCCTAATTGATTGCTTCTGAATGGAGCAGGTAGTCCCTATCTCTCTACCATCCTACCTGTGTCTTTATTCTGTAACATTCTTAATTTACAACCTCTCACTCCCATTTCGCAAGTTTGAGTACTACACCAGCTCTCTGGAATGTGCTACCTAGACAGGTTCATTAATAGAGTCCACAGTGCAAGATAAACACATCTACTTGGCAGGCCTAACACTGTAATCTAGATATTCTCAGTTTTTTGTCTTTCTAAATATTTCATCAGAGCGTCATATAGTCTTTAAACAGAACGGTTCACACTCCATACACATAGAAGTCGTTTGTATCTATGCATATATAGATGCTGATTTAAACCCACTTTGTGCACAGCACTGACGACATGCTGACAGAGGAGATGTCTGTTATGCAAAGCAAGTTGAGCTGCAAAACTTAGGAGCAGGGAAGAACAGAAAGATGATCAAGATGGTCAAGATAATTTTTTTTACCTGGAAAACCACTTTAAAGGTAATTTATCACCTTTTTCATGCTGCACAGACCTTGGGTGCTATACCCCCTGAGAAAGCCATCTCGAAACGTGTGTTGAGGCTTTGCGTCATGGCACCCTAAACGGCAGACAATGGGTAAGAACCTGGAGGGCATTAGATGTTTATATGTCTGTGGGGCGGTACTTACTTTATATATTACTCTCATTTTGAAGTAATGCCTACCGTCCTACTACCCCAGCATATCTCTCAGGTCTAAAACAGCACTATGCACATTACTATATAATTACCTGATGTATTGGGGATGCACATGTCAACATCCACCTGATTTAAATCTTTACTTGTCTCTTGTACTGTTTGCAAATTTTGATGATATGTAAAAAATAAATTGTTTATGTGAACATAATTTTTTGTAATAAATTTATACTCTTCTACATGATTTTTTGGACGTGTTGCTCCAATTTTCTTCTTCTGTTATACTCAGTCTCGGAACGTCCTTTCTGTAATGTTCTGCATAGGGCACCACCACAGGAGGTGTTGTCCTCGGTGCAGACCAAAATTTATGGTTCTTTGTATAGTTTTGATTTATGCACAGACCTTGGGGTTGCAAGAACCAGACCCTGACTGCACAGTTGCAGCCAAGTACACTGCTCAAAAAAATAAAGGGAACACTAACACAACACAATGTAACTCCAAGTCAATCACACGTCTGTGAAATCTACTTCTCCAGTAACAAATCAACATCAATTATGAATCAATTTCTCCTGCTGTAGTGCAAATGGAACAGACAACAGGTACGAATGATCGGCAATTAGCAAGACACCCCCTATAAAGGAGTGGTTCTGCAAGTGGTGACCACAGACCATTCCTCTATTCTCATCTTCTTTGGCTGTATTGGTCACTTTTGCATTTTATCATTGCTCTCACCCCTAGAGGTACTGTACAGTAGCATGAGGTCTTGACTACAACCAACTGAAGTTGCACAGGTAGTGCAGCTCATCCAGGATGGCACATCAATGCGAGCTGTGGCAATAAGGGTAGCTGTGTCTATCAGCACAGTGTCCAGAGCATGGAGCAGATACAAGGAGAGAGGCCAGTATACCAGAAGACGTGGAAGGGGCTGTAGGTGGACAACAACCCAGCACCGGGTCCGCTACCTCCTCCTTTGTGCAAGGAGGAACAGGAGGAGCAGTGCCAGAGCTTTGCAAAATGACTTCCACCAGGCCACTAACATCAATGTGTTTGCTCAAACTGTCAGAAGCAGACTCCATGATGGTGGTATGAGCGCCCGACGTCTACAAGTGGGTGTTGAGCTTACAGCCCAACAACATGCAGGGTAATTGGCATTAGTCAGAGAACACCAAGATTGGCAGATTTGACATTGGCACCCTGTTCTCTTCACGGATGAGAGCAGGTTCACACTGAGCACATGTGACAGAATCTGGAGATGCTGTGGACAACGTTCTGCTGCCTGCAACATCCTCCAACATGACGAGTTTGGCAGTGGGTCAGTAATGGTGTGGAGAAGAATTTCTTTGGAAGGCCGCACAGCCCTCCATGTGGTAGCCAGAGGTACCCTGACTGCCATTAGGTACCGGGATGAGATTCTCAAACCTGTAGTGAGACCATATGCAGGTAGAGTGGGACTTTGGTTCCTTCTGATGCATGACAATGCTAGGCCTCATGTGGCTGAAGTGTGTCAGCAGTTCCTGCATGATGAAAGCAATGATGCTATGGACTGGCTTGCCTGTTCCCCAGACCTGAATCCAATCGAGCACATCTGGGACATCATGTCTTGCTCCATCCACCAACGCAAAATTGCACCACAGACTGTCCAGGAGTTGACTGATGCTTTAATCCAGGTCTGGGAAGAGATCCCTCAGAAGAACATCCGTCACCTCATCAGGAGAATTGCCCAGGTGTTATAGGGAGGTCATACACGTCCATGTAGGCCACACACACTGCTGGGCATCATTTCCTTGTCTTGAGGCATTTCCACTGAAGTTGGATCAGCCTGTAATTTGATTTTCCACTTTGATTTTGAGTATCATTCCAAATCCAGACCTCCATGGGATATTAATTTTGATTTACATTGATCATTTTTATGTTTTATTGTTCCCACTGCATTCCACTATGTAATGAATAAAGATTTGCAACTGGAATATTTAATTCAGTGAGACCTAGGATGTAGGATTTTAGTGCTCCCTTTATTTTTTTGAGCAGTGTATATTTTTCTCCAAAATGCTCTGGCGTTTCAGAGAAAGTATACTTTAAAGAATGGTCCATAGCCAGAGTTGAGACTTCTCTCAGCGCTGCCAGATGTATTTGACATTTTACATTCTAAGAGACCTATCAATCATCACTAGCAGCACTGGGAAAAGCTGGCTGAAAGTTGCGCAGGACCAGTATTATCTCCAGCTTTGCTTTCTGGCCAGATCTTTAAAGTATATTTTCTCTGAAACACCTAGTGTTCATAACATGTATAAACTTAACTGCAATTGTGCAGCCAGGCTCTGATTCATGCTGGACACGTTTTGTACAAATAAAAAATAGAGATTTATTAAGTAAAATGCTCTACCAACCTGATATAAATTGCACAAAAAAACACATTTAACATTTTTAATAATTTTTGTGCTTTACTAGACAGTTTGGAAAACTAAGACAGGACGCATGGCTAAATTAGAATTTTAAAATGCATTTGTGGAAATGCTAATTCTGGTCTAAAGTAAGACAAGCATGTTGACCATGTTTAATCTGGCGTGCGTGGTTCAAATCCTGCGCCAATTCGCGGCCGGACTGTGCCTGTCGCCGATTGGTCGCGTTCAGCCAGGCAATACCAATCAGCGACACTGGATTTCCGTTACAGACAGACAGAATTAGATGATTATATAATAGATTACATAGCACAGATAGAAGAGGGCGGCGTTCCTGTGTGGTGCTAAAACAGCACATAAGAAATTGACATTATAGCAGTACAAAAAAGTCTAAATTGACAAACTGGCAGAAAAACATGATGGAATGACTTCAAAATAGAAATGCTTCCAAAACAAAAGGTCGACTTGATTATTGGAAATATAAGAGGCATAATCTGACAATTAAACCATGTAGTTTAAATGACATTAGGTACCATATAAGGCTAGAATGTTACTGTTACTTGGCATGACACCATTACCAAGCAGTGAAAATGACTTCCCTAATAATATTCCCAGCACATTGCACCGTGCAGGTTAATGATTAATTCTTCATTAATAGGTCTGTCACCTCTGATCTGCTCTGCAGGTAGGTGCCGGAATATAAACAGACAACTGAATATATAACTGAGCCTTAGTAGCTAAAGGTCCATTGCAACAATGTCCATAATAATGTTTAGGAGGTGAGTAAATGAAGTAACAGCAAACATACTGCAGTGGGGAACACATCTGCTCTTCATACCTAATTGCAGAAACATCTGCATTGTGAGTCTATGAATTTTCCGTTTTGATCCTTACTATTATATTATTAGGTGGCGGACAGACAGACACCTGCAAGCAATTATAAGTAAAAGGGCTGAAAATGTATTCTATTGATTCAATATGCATGACCGCTTATGTGCAACATATTTAAAGAACTCTTTGTGAACATTACTATTTAATCATTAACTCCATGGAGGATATTACTTTTGAATGGCTAGCAGTTTAACAAAGAGCGAAACAAAAAAAATTGTTTCACTGCAATCAAATCAATAAAGGCCAACTGTTTCATTAACTAAAGGTTGTTTTGGCTCTATCTTGTTTTGCGTACCCATGATATGTATCTACTATTTCTTGTGCCTCCACATATTTCATTTGTATAAGGCAGCACTGTATTCCTAATTGGAATAGCTTAGAAATCTTGCAATAAACCCTGTCTCCAAATGATACACATAGCAAAATAAAGACTAGCAAAATGCACAAACCTTTTTAAATTCGGTTTTAAGCACTTGCTCCAAAAGCAACAGTCCCTGATCGTCTAAGGTTACTTATGGAAGAATCGTGAATCATAGGTATTTGTGGAAAATAAATCTGCTTCAGTTTAACGGCTTGTTATAGACAAGTGGTCATATTCTTCCCACCAGCAGGGAGACTCAGGATGTACAGGCTTTTCAATATTCCGATGGATGTCTTATTGAGAATTTTGCTTTACTTTCTCCAGTACACATATCTACAGTATAGATCAGAAAAAGTTCAAGGCACAGTGCACATAAATGAAATAAAATAAATATATAATACAATAATAATCTCAAATTGAATGGACAATGCTTCAGAAGAAGGACAATCAGGAATAAAAACATAAAAAACAAAGAAAAATCGAAAAAACACAGTCCTATATTCAATTATAATCAATTTTATTGAAGATAAATACCGTAGAGAGGGTGGGAACAAAAATACCAAAAAAAGGGGGGGGGCGCAACAAAAGGGGACTACAGAGACATATAAGTAGTGGACTAAATGTGGCATTAAAAAGAATACACAGACAGCAATATATATACGTATATAGAAAATAAAAAATAT
>VIAB01056383.1:1949-12102 GCA_009801035.1 Oophaga pumilio | reverse complement strand
TAAATAATAATAATATAATATGTTTAATATATGTAAATGCCATGAATACTGTTTATCTGTCAGACATAAGGACAGACATAGTTAAAGTTTGGGACTAACCCATAGTGGGAGGGGACAGGTCCCAGTAAAAAGTGGACGGCTTTCCGATAGCAGATCAAATATTGAAGTACAGTAACCAAGGTCAAGTTCATGTGGGCAAGCATCTATAGTTCAGGTTAGTGAGAAGCCTTACTGGATCCTTTGCGGACATTCCTGTGTGGCACCCCAGGAGTTCGGTTGCCACAGTGACCTTGCCTCACTCCAGGGGGGAGTGATGTCATGCCTGAAAGCAAGGAAGGATCCCTTTAACAGGTAACAAAGCATACAACACCTTTCCTACTCCAGACCAGAAGGGGGAGCTCTAACACCTGATTTCAGGAGAGCTCCTCTAGAACATTCTGCCTGGGGGAGGAGTTAGTTAGTCTGGTTGCAGGGTTGAGAGAGGAAGGACGTGTGGAGACAAACTGGGGGAAAAGGAGCTATAGTAGGGCTCACCCCCAGGTTTGAGCACCAGAAACGGGACCCCGGGGTCCGAAGCTGAGTGAGTAACTAAACTCCAAGCAGCAGAATCTGGAGGGCAGAAGACAGCAGGTTCTCTGCCCCAACTAAGACTCGACTACACAGCAGCACATGTGAGCCAGAGACTCCATAGACGAGTGATTCCTGAAGCAGGCTACAGCTGTCTGATATGAGAGTGAAGTTCTACTTAAGTCACAGAGAGAGAGAGAGGAACTTGAACAGAGCTTACAGCAGCAAGTGCCTCAGAGAATAGCGCTAGAAAGGAGACCTCACATTCCACCTGAAATAAGGAGACTCCAAATTGCTTTCAGGCCGACCGAATCCAGCACCATCTGTACTCAGTGCACTGGATACTTTGCCTGCAAAACTGTGAGTAAAGCTTTGGAAACTGCATCTGATTGTGTCCTCTCAAGTTCTTCCTGCAGCACACACTCCACTCTGCTACATCTCCCAGCACCATTACTTTCTACATCATCTCTCTCTGCCCTGAGACATCAAGCTTCACCTGTGGGAGGCTATTCCAACTCTGCTGCATCACATCATCAGTCCCAGAGGATCTGCACTGCAGCGCTGGTCACCTCTGACCAGAAACCACAGGTGGCGTCACGAACACCTTACTACAAACTCTATCATCCCCTGTAAATATTCCCCTCTTATTGGACGCCCAGGGCCACGGACCGGGTCACTGCCGCTGTGACACATCCCTTTAAGACACTGGCCGATACCGATTATCCCACTGTCCTGGCGGGCGATCCACCTGCAATGTCGGGAACTCAAGGCTTGGTACTGGTATTAGGAGAGCCTTGTCGTCTGGCATACAGGGGACGATGGACATGGAACCGCGTGAAGGGAAGGTAACGAATCCCGGGTGCACTGCGGAACTGGACGGGAAATCACTGAAGCTGAAGGGAACAGTAAACATAGGGATAGTCCAGGAGGAATGGATAGTTGGCACTGGGATACGATTTTCCTGTAAAGTGCCGGGGCGTTTTGGAGCAGCATCACGGCCACAGCTACTGCCCTCGGCCACTTTACACTTGCATGATGGGATATGGCACAGTAATGTCTTTCCTGAGCACTAGTAGAGGGCTTCAAGTCATTGCTGGCTTCACAAAAATGTTTCAACTTTTTTTTTTAGGCCAAAAAATAAATAAATCAGCTGAAAATAATAAGGTACAGTAAAAAAAATAATCCCAAAATAGTTTTAATAGCCCTGGTGCCCCAATTACCTACATAGCTCCTAAAGTCCTGGGTCTCTGCTGTTGTGTTTCCGGGCATGTACTGACACTGGCTGCATTTCCTGCGTTGACATGTGGATATCTGACTGAATGATTTAAAAAGAGAAAACACAATAGTTTGACAATAAATGGCTTCACCCAACCACTAACCATGAGTGGAGAAAAAGTTTTGGGGTTATCATTCATTTCTCTGAAAAAAGGCCAAGAGAGCAAAAATTCTGCTGGGGTATGTAAACTTTTGAGCACAGCTGTATACTGCATATTTTACGTTTTCTAGCTGACTTTTCTTTTTTTGCTTTCCCTTGTACAACCCCCTAATAACTTTTTCTTGTTAAAAGTAT
Organism: Oophaga pumilio; assembly: GCA_009801035.1. Taxonomy (NCBI): domain Eukaryota; kingdom Metazoa; phylum Chordata; class Amphibia; order Anura; family Dendrobatidae; genus Oophaga; species Oophaga pumilio. Next base: position 9,965 of record VIAB01056383.1, on the reverse strand, counting down.
ATAGACAGGACCGAGTGTATCCTCTTTTTTTCCCTCTTGCAATTTATGTGCATTTACATACACCATGACGATTTTTCCAGGAAAGTATACAAAGACCGGCAGGGGCCTCCCGAGCATCATCACTGGATCGATGGATTATTTAGCCGGTAATGTTATTCTATAACATTTTTTGCAGTCAGGTTAGTTCCTTTAACTCTCAGACAACCCCTTTAAGATGGGAAAATTGACATGTTCAGCAGTTCTTGGTAGATTACCTAAAGTATTAGATCACTTCTACTGTGAATTATGTACAAGGGCATGGCGGCTTCATGCATTTCGATGTGGGTGTCCTGCTCGGGTTGGGAGAGCCACAGACAGTCCGTGCATTGTGGTCCGATCTCAGACCGATTTGCATATATATCTGAATGAGCCCTAATTCTGGACATCTATTAAAGTTTTATTTGATAGTCCAGATCCCTTTTTTCTACCTACTGTATGAGCCCAAAAAAGCTAAAAAAAAAAAAAAAAGTACAGAATAGAGGCTTTAGAAGTTTAGATACACTTATTTTTATATTTCTATTTTTGCTATCCAATATTAATTCTACAAAACATAAATAATAAAGCATATTTTACATTCATCGCCACCTTTTACCACTAGATGGACTCTTCCCGTTTCGTTACTTTTAGAACTTTTAGAACTCTTCTTTCAAACTAGAAACCTGCTGCCATAACGATCAGTGTTTTAGCATCAATGTAATTAGAAATAAACATAAGATTATTTAAATTTGTTACAAATTGTTTTATCTTTTTATATTTGTTAAAACAAATCTTGTTTCCCACCACATACTGTATGTCTTAAGCCCCGTCTCACATAGCGAGATCGCTAGCGAGATCGCTGCTGAGTCACAAGTTTTGTGATGCAACAGCGATCTCCCCAGCGATATCGCTGTGTGTGACATTCAGCGCTGATCGTCGCTGAATGTCCTAGAAACCCGATGTGTACCTTGGTTACCAGCTCCCTGCACCAGTGGGCTGGTATCTAACGTACACTGCGGGTAACTAAGCGACGTACGAGGTCGAGGTCAAGGTCCTGATCGCTGCTGAGAGCTGCCTGTTTGGCAGCTCACCAGTGATCATGTAGTGACACACCAGCGATCCTGACAAGTTCATATCGTTGTCGGGATCGCTGGTGTGTCGCTATGTGTGACGGGGCCCTTAGGCTCGGTTCTATTGTCCGTTTTGGGGAACAGATAAATGGAATTTATGCCGAAAACTGACCCATTTGGAAACTGATGCAATGCAGAGGGGCCCCATTGATTATAATGGGGTTTGTCTGACTTTGGTTTGGTGTCAGCTTTCAGGACAGAAGAAAAAGTGCAACTGTCTCTTGCGCTTAACGGAAGTCAGATAATCAATAGGAGCCCTCTGCTTCTGTTTTCATCTGCTAGCAAATGAGTCGGGTTTTGGGCATTAATTCCACGTGTCTGTTCCTTAATGGAATACAGAAATGGAAATCTCAAAAGGAAATGTGAACTTGGTCATAATGGATCCCATTAATTTATCTAACATGGGCAAAGATTGTAAGAATATTGACAGTTCTTGCAGAAATGAAGGATTTTAATTTATCCAATTCTTTTTTCCCCAAGTATCTCCTACAATTCTTGTCAACCGCTTATCCCTTGTTTTTATAATTTTAAAGGGAAACTGTCAGCAGGATTTCACAGCTCAAATTAGTTTAATAGTTAATAAATAACATTTCCCGCATGTCTACTTTACATCAGCACAATTTTGGATACATAATTTTTTTTTGTTAGGACATTTTAAGGGTTAACAGTTGACCAGCAATTTCTCATTTTTCCAACAAAATTTACAAAAACATTTTTTTTAGGGACCACCTGGCATTTGAAGTGAGTTTGAGGGGTCAATATAACAGAAAATACCTAAAAGTGACACCATTCTAAAAACTGCACCCCTCAAGGTGCGCAAAAACCACATTCAAGAAGTTTATTAACCCTTCAGGTGCTTCACGAGAACTAAAGCAATGTGGAAGGAAAAAATGAACATTTTACCTTTTTCACAAAAAATTTACTTTGGAACCAATTTTTTTTATTTTCACAAGCCACTGTTTGGTTGTATGGCAGAGCTCAGAAGGGAGGGAGCACCATTTGACTTTTTGAACGTAAAATTGGCTGGAATCAATAGTGGCGCCATGTAGCGTTTGGAGACCCGCTGATGTACCTAAACAGTGGACACCCCCAATTCTAACTATAACTCTAACCCCAACACACCCTTAATCCCAACTCTAACCATAACCCTAAACACAACCCTAACCCCAACACACCCCTAACCCTAATCCCAGCCGTAACCATAACCCTAACCACAAACCTAACACACCCCTAACCCTAATCCCAACCCTAACTGTGTAGCCCAGCTGCGCTCTGGAGCCACATGTTACCCTGGAGGATGCACGAAAGGTAAACCCATATACACACAACACACCTGCACTAGTTTCCCAGATCCACCAGAGGGAGCCCATCCGCAGTATATAAGACAGACTGTGAGAGAGATTCCAGTCAGATGAGTCTGGTCTTGTTTCCTGTCAGATTGTGAGAGACAGACAAGCTAGTTACCTCAGACGAGCTGAGAGGGAAATACTAGCCGCAGAGAGAGAGAGAGTTATTTGAAAGCCTAAAGACTTCAGCATATACTCAGCTTACATCGTGGAGTCCAGTAGTAGTGGGACAGATTGCCACTTAGTCTGGTCAAAGTTGAGTCCACTGAGAGTACCTTCAGTGAGCGTTTCAGTGAGTTAAGCGTGCCGACGCTTGGAGAGCGGTGAAGATAAAGAAAGCTGACATCTACTGCTAGTTGTGCTTTTGTTAAAGGTGTGAGTAGGACGAAAGGCAAGTGGAAGAAGAGAGAGAGAGCTTCAGAGGTTGACAGAGCATTGATCGCTTACCTCTGCTCTGCACTACCGGACACCGGGTCCGAGCTTGCTAGCATCTTCAGGACTAGTAGGAGAAACCGGAGACCCTGCTGTACTTCAGGTCGCAGGGGCCCAGCAGTGCTGATACGTAACTGAGGTTAGGAAGACGGGGGTCTGGTAGGTACCGCCACAGAGACACTGTTCTGTCCACAAGAAGGCCTCATCACCAAGTCAGCCGGGCATAGCTAAGAAGACAGAGTTAGACTTTGTTCTATACGGGTCAGAAACTCACACACATAAAGAAGTAAGGAGGCCCTACACCTACTCAGTGGATTACTGGACGTGCATCCTCCACCCTGACAGCTTCCCGGGACGTGCCTGCATCAACCACCAGTAAAGGTACAGAAAGAGACTTTCTTGTGTGTGTCTGCCTTATTGCTCCTGCACCCCTACACCGCCATATACCCTGAGGGATCAGTCTTGCCTGTGGGAGACTTAACACCTTGCTGCCCAGTAACAACCCCTCAGAGGATCTACCCTGCAGTGCTGGTCATCCTGACCAGGAACCACAGGTGGCGTCACGAACATTTCTATATACTACAATCCCCTGTAAATATCCCCTTTTTAGTGAGCGCCCAGGGCAACGGACCGAGCTGCGCTACCCGTGACATCCCCCAGTGAAGTGAACGGGCTCGGTGCCGAGTACCCCACAAGCCCTGGCTACGGGCGACTCATAACCATAATTGCAACCCTAACCGTAATCCCAGACCTAACCATAACCCTAACTACAATCCTAACCTCAACACACCCCTAACCGTAATCCCAACCCTAACCATAATCCCAACCCTAACCATAATCCCAACCCTAACCATAACCCTAACTACAACCCTAACCCCAACTCACCCCAAACCCTAAATCCCAGCCCTAACTATAACCCTAACCACAAACATAACCCTAACACACCCCTAACCCTAATCCCAACCCTAACCGTAATCCCAACCCTAGCCATAATCCCAACCCTAGCCATAACCCTAACTACAACCCTAACCCCAACACACCCCTAACCTTAATCCCAACCCTAACTGTAATCCCAACCCTAACCATAACCCTAACTACGACCCTAACCCTAATCCCAGTCCTAACCATAACCCTAATCACAAACCTAACCCTAGCACACCCCTAACCCTAATCCCAACCCCAACCCTAACCCTAATCCCAAACCTAACCGTAATCCAAACCCTAACCATAATCCAAACCCCAACCATAACCCTAACTACAACCCTAACCCCAACACACCCCTGACCCTAACCCAACCCTAACCCTAACCACACCCTTAACCCTAATCCCAACCCTAACCCTAGCCTCAACCCTAACTGTAGCCCCAACCCTAACCCTAACTTTAGCACCAACCCTAACTTTAGCCTCAACCCTAACCCCAACTTTAGCCCATCTCATTTTAGCCCAAATGTTTTCATGTTATTATCTTTACTTAACTAAGGGGGTGATAAAGGGGGGCTTTGATTTACTATTTTTTTTATTTTGATCACTGTGATAGAGTCTATTCCTATTGTCTAAATTTCCTATTGTTGCCAGGTGCCGGTCGGAAGATCTCAGCAGGCGCACTGCGCATGTGCTCGCCATTTTCTCCTAGAAGAAGACGCCAGGGGAATTCACGGGGGGATGCAGAGACAGCGGAGGTACCAGGGGGATATCGGGGGACCCTATTTCTCTCTCCTCTGATGTGCAATCACATCAGAGGAAAGAGAAATTAAATGGGAAATCTGATATATTTTTTTTGCCATCGCTGTTATACCGTTAATAACGGCGATCGCAACACAGGGGTCGGTAAAAACCAACCCAAATCATGTTCTCTGGGGTCTCGGCTACCCCCGGAGAACCCTGGAGAAATTCCAACACTGGGGGGCGCTATACCCTTATTCCTCAGCGCCGTTAGCTGTGGTTGAAGTACCCTTAACTGCAGCTGTTAAAAGGCGTATTGGCGGTCATTAAGGGGTTAAATCTACCATAACATTTGCACAGCAATTCAAACGCTGATTTCTAAGTAATGAAAAAAAACTATCCAACAAGACTGAACAGCGTTTTGAACGATAATGATTATTTATTTTGGATGCCGAGTGGCAATCATTTATTTCACTGAAACAGCTGATGATTGCTGAAACCGGTCGTTTTGGATGACTTTTTTTAATCTTATGTATATGCCTTAAGACAGATCATCCGTAAAAACAGAAAAGGTATTCCTATGACAAAGGTGTTGTTGACTATTAATTCTAAATTAATTGACAAGACAAAAACAGAGAGAGAGAAGAGAAAGTTAATTACACATTTAAGAGAATTCGGTAGAAAAAGACAATTTTGTAGTTCAAAGTAAAGTGCAGACGAACTCCAGAAACTGATTAGACTTGTGATTTTCTCATCACCCATGAGGCAGGAAAAGACCCCGTGGGTAAGTTTATAGTCTGTGTGTGCACTGTGTAATCTAACCAACAAGATTGATCCAGGTCAGGTATTAAAAGCTAAAATGGATTAAACAAAAGGCATTCCCCTTGTAACAAGACTGAAAAAACTTCAAAAGATCGGATTTGTTGCCGTTATGACAAAGGAAGTGGATTTACTAACTTGCCTTAAGGCACACCCCTCTGTGGCTTTCAATTTGCTCAAGTCTGAATTAAATGGTTGGACCACAAAAAGAAATGTCCCCTGGGCAAGTACTTTAGGTTAACAAGATAAAATATGAAATGTTTGCCTCATTACTAAATAGACAGATGAGAGTTTTGTATTGTTTTTTCATGCAAAAAGCAAGTTATCCTAAAGACTTTTATATGAAAGCGTCAGCTATAATCTCCTCTGCAGAGGGTGTCCTCCTAATATGCAAAAAGTCCTCCGGTAGGAAAATTTTGGATTTTTACTACATGCTATTCATACTGTCATAATTGGGTAAATAATATTCCCACTAACACAACAACATTGCCTTGTTTTCATTAAAATATTCTCTTTCTTATGGATATAGTTAGTTATGCCTCTTTCCCATGGATACAACTAGTTATGCTTCATTCCCATGGATACAAGTTATGCTTCATTCCCATGGATATAACTAGTTATGCTTCATTCCCATGGATACAACTAGTTATGCCTCATTCTCATGGATACAACTAGTTATGCTTCATTCCCATTGATACAACTAATTATGCCTCATTCCCATGGATACAACTAGATATGCCTCATTTCCATGGATACAACTAGTTATGCTTCATTCCCATTGATACAACTAATTATGCCTCATTCCCATGGATACAACTAGATATGACTCATTTCCATGGATACAACTAGTTATGCTTCATTCCCATTGATACAACTAATTATGCCTCATTCCCATGGATACAACTAGTTATGCCTCATTCCCATGGATACAACTAGTTATGCTTCATTCCCATTGATACAACTAATTATGCCTCATTCCCATGGATATAGCGAGTTATGCCTCATTCCCATGGATATAACTAGTTATTCCTCATAATTATATTATCAGCAGGGTGCACGGTAAAGCAGCACTAGGGCCTATCTACATTGAGCTGGGAGTGCCAGTTTGTATATACAGCTCTGGCAAAAATTAAGAGACCACTTTCAAATGTTCAGTTTGTCTATTTTTTCTCTTTATAGGTATATTTTTGAGTAAAATGTAAATTGCTTTCTAATTCTATAAACTACTGACAACATGTCTCTGAATTTACAAGCAATAAATTTTGTATTTTTTTTCTGACAAAGAAAAATGGTCAAAATTAGAAAAAAACAAGTGCTTTCAGACCTCAAATAATGCTAACAAAACAAGTTCATAATCATTTAGAAACAGCAATACTAATGTTTTAACTCAGGAAGAGTTCAGAAATCAATATTTTGTGGAATAACCATGATTTTTTAAAAACAGCTTTCATGCGTCTTGGCATGCTTGCCACCAGCCTTTCACACTGCTTCTGGTGCAAAAATTTAAGCAGTTCTTCTTTGATAGCTTGTAACTAGGGATGGGCTAACCCAAACTGTAAAGGTAACCCGTGTTACAGTTCGGGTTCGGGTCCAGGGCCATTAGAAATATACTTACCTATCCAGCGACGCGTCCTCCTGTCCAGCGAAGCATCCTCCCGTCCCGCTGTCTCCCGGCCGCATCCGCTGGACAGGAGGACGAGTTTCTGGACAGGTAAGTATATTTTTAATGGCCCATATCTGCAAGGCCACCATCAGGGCATTACTGCCTTTACTGCTGTATGGCGCCTGGTCAGCAGCAGTACACAGATGGGCCCGCAGGTCCGGGGCCGCACTCTTGTGCTTCTGCTGATCGGGCCCCATCGTGCACTAAAATACAGTGCACTGCATCGCACACGTCGGTGCTGGGGTCCGGGAGCCTTTTTGGAGATGTGCACGGCCGTCTTCCTAGTCGGCTGCGCAGCTCCTGCTCTGCTGTAGCTAGAATGTATGGGCTCCCCGCAGGTCCTGACTTCAGCCCATACATTCTAGCTGTCTCAGTAGTGAATGCACTAGAATGTATGGCCTCCTTTCAGGTCCTGTCAGCAGCCCACACAGTCTAGCTGCTTCACTGCTGAAAACACACTAGACCAAACCTCCCAACCGTCCCGGATTCAGCAGGAGTCCCGATTTCAGGTCCCTGTCCCGCTATCCCGGCCGGGAGGTTTACTGTCCCGCAATAGAAGCGGACATACTGAAACCCCAGGAACCTCCCACACTTTCTCGCAGCCACATGTCACGTTCCACCGGAAGTGACGTGTTGTAAGTCAGCTGACCGCCGGAAATAGCCGCTGACCTCATTTCAGGCGGTCAGCTTACAGCAAGTCAGCAGCAGGTAGTAACTCGTTCGGGAGACAGAACGGCGACGCATCGAGCTCCCGGGATCACCATCTGTTGGAGTGAGAGCTGGGTATTGTATGGAGCGCTGCATACAATACCCGGCTCTCACTCCAACAGATGATGAGATCCCAGATCCTGCCTGTCTCGCTCTCACACACTCCGTGCGCGGCAGCATGTGAGCGAGACAGGCACGATCTGGGAATGAAGCCCTGATACAAGAAGTCCCCTGGTAGTAA
>VIAB01056371.1:0-12106 GCA_009801035.1 Oophaga pumilio | reverse complement strand
GGCACATGGATGGGATAGTACGTCAGATGTCAGAAAGGGGTTAATTTTCTTTATATTTTGATAGATCGGACATTTCTAAACAGCGATACTAAATGTGTATTTTTTATTGTTTTATTTTTAATGGGTCAAAAAGGAGGTGATTTGAACTTTTAGATTTTTTTTATTTTTTAAAACTTTTTTTTACTTTTTACTTGCTTCAATAGTCTCTGTAAGAGACTTGAAGCTGCAATCTTACGATCACTTGAGCTACACACAGCAGGGCCTCAATCAGGGGCTGCCATTCTTAGGAGATCTGCAATGACAACCCCAGGGGCCATCTCAGAACCCCGGCTGTCATGCCAACCCATCAGTGTCCCACAATCACGTGACAGGGCCCCTTTGCGTGACCACTGGTGGATGATTTTGATGTTATAAGATTGGTTAGAAATGTTTTTTCATAGTACAGAAGCAAAGAAAAGGAATTCCTTCCATTCTTTTCTCAATACAGTGCTCTAGTCTATTGCAGTGATGTTCCTGGGCTGATGGAAAAATTTAACATTGAGTTCAATGGAAGCAAATGGAGACTCTTAATTGATCCATCAAAAAAAAGTCTAAAAGCTGTGCTACTGCACAATGGCAGCAAGTACACATCAGTGCCTGCAGGACATTTTGTGCACTTGAAGGAAAGCTATGAGAATTTAGACTTAATTCTCAAGGGACTTAACTACGTTTCTGCACAGTTACCGAGTGTTCATTTTTTCCTACACCGTATAGAAAGATCAAGGATGGTCAAGATCTAGTGATGTGAAAGTTCTCTCTTTGCTCCTATGGCAGCAAGGAGGATACACAAAGTATCCATGCTTTTTGTGTGAATAGGACAGCCAGGATAGAAGTCATCACTGGAACAAAAAAGTAGGCTGAGAACATGTTTGCAACCTGTAGTTAAGAACAAAATTGCAGAAAGTTTAGTTGATCCCACTAAAGTTCTCCTGCCACCACTCCACATTAAGCTTGGACTGATGAAGCAGTTTGTAAAAGCTCTACCAAAAGGAGAGACTTTAAGTACCTGTGTACTAAGTTTCAGGGACTTTCTGAAGCAAAACTGAAGGAAGGCATTTTTGTGGGTCTGTATATTCAGAGACTCATGAAGGACGATGTGAATGAAAGCTGTTAAGAAAAGGGTTTGGGATTCTTTTAAAGAAGTCATGAAAAAATCTCTAGGTTACAACAAAGATCAAAAATTTAAGTCCATCCTGGAGAACATGCTGAAACGTTTCAAAGCCTTGGGTTGTCTGATGAATTTGAAGTTCCATTTTTTACATTCCCATTTAGAACACTTTCCTGAAAACTTTGGTGCTGTTAGCGAAGAGCAAGGAGAAAGATTTCATCAAGATATCAAGGAGATTAAACAACAATATCAAGGTAGATGGAACGTGAATATGATGGTGGACTAATGCTGGATGCTTCACAGAGGAAAGGTATCAAGGGAAGCTTTGAAGAGAATGAATGTTCAATAAATTTTTATATATAATATTGTGCACATTTTTAGCTACAATAACGATTTTGCTTGTTCATCTTGCTTGTACATAAATTCACAAGCATTTTGTGCAAAATCCATATGTGATGGTAAAAAATAGAAGTGTTTTTTTTTTAAATCAGGACATAAGAAAATATAAAAATCAGTCATTGGATCTGAGACAATTTTCAAAAACCAAAATTTTGCATAACTGTGTCTGTGTTATTAATTAATGGGATGCTTTCTAGCTATGATAGTGAACTCTTTCCTTGTCTGTCTATTCCAGTAGCCATTTCTCATTAATTTGGTTCCCTACACATCACCCATATCACTCACTTTATCTGTGAACTCTTTAAGACTTCATAAAATTCTCCATACTTATGTTTAATGGCTCTGTGACGTTTCCATTGACTTATGTGTGAACATAAAAATACACAGCCTTTCTCTCTTGTCAAATAGCTATTGAAAATGGGTACAGGTCAGTGGCAGACACATCATTGGTGCAACCCGTGCAGCCACACAAGGGTCCAAGAGGAAAGGGGGCCCATTTCTGCCTCTAAAAAAGTTGGAATTGTGCATTATGATGAGCTATTGGACTGCATGTATTGTTCTTGCACAAGGACCTTTTGTTTGTGTCCGCCACTAGTACAGGTAGCTAGCTAATTAAACACTGTGAAAGTATGAATGCCACAGTCTGGAAGAGCAAGCCTTTTCCCATAAAAGGGAAATTCACTTAACTCATATTCAGCAAAACTCTTTGTCAAACCAATAATTACATAGACATTCATAGCTATGAAGAAAAATAGCATCAAGTCTTTTCTCTGGTATCAGAGTTGCTTTGACAGTATTTCAACACAAGGTGGCAATAGTGTCATTCAGAGCCAACAACCAGAAGTCTACAAGGGAAACTGTTAGTTCATTCTACACCCAAACCAATTATATGAGTGTGTAGGTTATTAGAAAAATAAGAACATTGGTACCTTTATTAACCCCTTCACCCAGAGCCTATTTTCACCTTCATGACCAGGCAAAATTTTACAATTCTGACCAGAGTCACTTTATCTGGTAATAACTCTGGAACGCTTCAACGGATCCCACTAATTCAGAGAATGTTTTTCGAGACATTTTGTACTTTATGATAGTCGCAAAATTTCTTCAACATGACTTGCGTTTATTTGTGAAAGAAAATCAGAAATTTGGAGAAAATTTTGAAAAATTTGCAATTTTCATAAATTTAATTTTATGCCCTTAAATCAGAGAGTTATGTCACAAAAAATAGCTAAAAAATAACATTTCCCACATGTCTACTTAACATCAGCACAATTTTTGAAACTGTTTTTTTTGTTAGGAGGTTATAAGTTTTAAAATTTGACTAGCGATTTTTCCTTTTTTACAACAAAAATTTACAAAACCATTTTTTTAGGGACCACCTCACATTTGAAGTGACTTTGAGCAGCCTATATGACAGAAAATAACCAAAAATGACTAAAAACTGCACTCCTCAAGGTGCTTAAAATCACATTCAAGAAGTGTATTAATCTTTCAGGAGCTTCACAGGAACTGTGGCAATGTGGAAGGACAAAATGAACAATTAACTTTTTTCACAAAAATTTTACTTTAGACCCACATTTTTTTATTTTCACAAGGGTACTAGGAGAAAATTGACCACAAACCCCCCACAAGTGACCCTATTTTGGAATCTAGACCTCTCAAAGAATGTACTTAGATGTGTGGTGAGCTCCTTGAACCTGCAGGTGCTTCACAGAAGTTTGTTACATTGAAAATAAAAAAATGACATTTTTTGCCACAAAAATGTTTTTAGTCCTAATTTTTTTATTTTCACAAGGATAACAGGAGAAAATGGACCTCAAAATTTGTTGTGCAGATATATGGGGAAAACTACTGTTTTGGCGAAAAGTAGGGCTCAGAAAGGAAGGAGTAACGTTTTGGAACGCAGACTTTCATGGAATCATCTGCCGATGTCATGTCGTGCTTGGGGAGCCTATGATGAGCCTAAATAGTGGAAACCCCCCACAAGTGACCCTATTTTGTAATCTAGACCCCCTCAAAGAATTTATCTAGATGTTTTGTAAGCATTTTGATAATATAGCTGCTTCACAGAATTTTACAACTTTGATCTGAGAAAAAGGAAAAAAGAAATTTTCTCACAAAAAATGGGCCACAAAATTTACAGAATGATACCTCATATGTGGTCAAAAACTACTTTTGAGGTGGAGTGCAAAGCTCAGAAGGGAAAAACGCCATATTGGAGTTCAGATTTTGCTGGACTGGTTTGAAGGTGCCATGTCACATTGGCAGAGCTCATAAGGTGCCCGAACACCAAAACCCCCATAAGTGACCCCATTTTATAAAGTACACCTCTCATTGAATTAATCTAGGGGTTAAGTGATCATATTGACACCACGGGTGTGTCACAGAATTATACACCATTGGGGAGTGAAGAAAAATTATTTACCACCAAAATTTTGTTTTAGCTTCAGATTTTACATTTTCACACTGGAAAATAAGTAGAAATGGCACCAAAATTTGTCCCGCAATTTCTGGTAAATGTAGAAATATAACAATATGTGGCTGCATGATACGATGAGACTTGGGAATGGCGGAGTGCTATTTGCCTCGTGGGACACAGATTTTCTTAGAATAGTTTGTGAACTCCACATACAGGGCCCCTAAGTACTAGAAGAGCAGAATCCCCAATTAAGTGACCCCATTTTCGAAATTGTATCCCTTTGGGAATTTATCTACAGGTGTAGTGACAATTTTGATTCCATAGATGTTTTCCAGAAACAAGCAGCAGTGGATGTTGCTGACTGAAAATTGTAATCTGCTATTGTAGTGTCTAGTATGTGGTAGTCACCAATACATTGTAGTGCCCAATACGTTTTAGTGGCCTTTTCATGCTTCTGGAGACATGCACCAGAAAATTAAGTGACCCCATTTTGGAAATTGTACCCCTTTGGGAATTTATCTACAGGTGTAGTGACAATTTTGATTCCATGGGTGTTTTCCAGAAACAAGCAGCAGTGGTTGTTGCTAACTTAAAATTGTAACCTGCTATTGTAGTGTCTAGTATGTGGTAGTCACCAATAGATTGTAGTGTCCAATACATTGTAGTGGCCTTTTCGTGCTTCTGGAGACATGCACCAGCAAATTAGGTGGGCTCTCATTACTACAGAAATGCTAAACATGGGGACAACTAAATGTGGTTTAGGCACACTGTGGGAAGGGGGGATTTAGATTTTGGAGCACACAATTTGCTGAATTTCTTTTGGGGGGTGAGGAGCCATTTAACTTTTCCAGAGCATTTGTGCTACCAGTAACACTGAAGCCCCTTATGTTTCTGTTAACAGATGACGGACTTGAGTAAGTACTTGTTTTTTTGTGGATTGATTTGATGCTTTTATTGGGAACATTTTACATAACGTTTGGGATCACATTTATCCTGCACTCTATGCTGAGCACTTATGTTGGTGTAGGCATCTTTTCAGCGATGTCCTTCTTTTCAGAAGTGCACAAAACTGTGGCGGACCGTGCTTTCATAAACGCCTAAAAACACTGACACCGCTGGATCACAGGTCAGACACCATCCACAGTGTCTTTATCTGCCTCATCATAGGGAATGTTCCACTGGGGACTCCATCTGAATCAGATATTTCAGATATTTACACACTAACACAGGTGTAAGAGCTCAACGTAGAGTGCAGGATAAATGTGAGCTGAGCCTTACTGTAAGGCAGAATGAAAAAATGAGCAACAGGTGAAAAATTGGTTTTATTTATTTTTTACACCGTTCCTTGTGTGGTATAAGTGATTAGAGGACTTTATTCTTTGGGTCAGTGCTGTCATGTCACGGCTGTCGGGTGACTCATGATCAGGGGCTCCTTTCTTGTCCCTAACACTAGGGGGTGCCCTAGCTTGCACTAATTTTGAAGATGAAGATGCCAGGGCAACCCTTCGTCTGTTCTCTTCCCCCACCCAGGGAAGAGGGGTGCTATTGTGCACCGTAATACACCAACAAGACAAACAAGGCAACACAAACAAGGGTTAACAGAAAACTCCAGGCATACAAAATATTCATTCACATATAACAGAGGAATGCACCAGGGAGAGGAGGTAGGGGAATAAACCAATATAGAGAAGGATAGGGAATTTCCACACTTACAAACCAAGCAACAGTCACAGATAACTCCTCCTGAACATCTCTTCCTCCTGAAGCCGTGCAGCAAATGCTAGCTCTGACAAGCATTTGCATCAGAGCCCAGATTATAAAGGGGAAAGGATTGGCTAACTGAGCTCAGCTGCCAGCTCAGAGATATCCAGCATGGCCGATTAACTCGTGTTCTGCCAGAAGAAATAAACACCATTAAAATGAAGGATAAGTGCTTCTTCTCAGTGTCGGAGTAGGAGCAATCAGACACTGTTCTGTTTCCACACTGTTGCGGTAACCCCGTGACAGGTGCAATTACAGTGAAACCAGATTTATATAGTTTTCTTAATGTTTGGCTGCTGTCACAAAATAAAGAATGCTTTTTATTGCACATCCCCATATTTTAATAGCTATAGTTTTTCCAAATTTCATCAGAGTCATGTGACTGCTTGCTTTTTACGGAACAAGTTAACGTTTTTATTTATACCATTTTTGGGCAAATTACATTTTTTTATCGCTTTCTAGTCTGATTTTGGGGGTAGAATGAACAAAAGCCAGCAATTCAAGAATAGTTTTTTTGGGCAGCTTTAATCTTCAGGTCAGTTCGATTACAGCGATACCACATTTATATTTTTTTTGTGTTTTGGCGCTTTTATACAATAAAAACTATTTATAGAAAAAATAATTATTTTTGCATCGCTTTATTCTGAGAGCCATAACTTTTTTATTTTTCAGCTAATGGAACTGTATGGCGGCTTGCTTGCTTGCTTGAACAAGATGATGTTTTCAGAGATACCATTTTGTTTTACATTTGTCTTTTTGGTCACGATTTAGTCCACTTTTTGTTAGGCAGTATGATGATAAAGCATCGTTTTTTGCTTGTTTTTTTTTTTTTTACGCTGTTAACTAGTGAGAAAGTTTTATAGGTCGGGTTGTTTCGAGAGCTGCGATGCCAAATGTGTACTGTTTTTTTCATGAATAAATGAAATTATTGAATATACAGTACAGACCAAAAGTTTGGACACACCTTCTCACTCAAAGATTTTTCTGTATTTTCATGACTATGAAAATTGTAGAATCACACTGAAGGCATCAAAACTATGAATTAACACATGTGGAATTATACATTACACTTTACAAAAAAGTGTGAAACAACTGAAAATATGTCTTATATTCTAGGTTCTTCAAAGTAGCCACTTTTTGCTTTGATTACTGCTTTGCATGCAGAAAAGGTGAACGGATGGACTCTACATGCCTGGTTCCCACCGTGAAGCATGGAGGAGGTGGTGTGATGGTGTGGAGGTGCTTTGCTGGTGACACTGTTGGGGATTTATTCAAAATTGAAGGCATACTGAACCAGTATGGCTACCACAGCATCTTGCAGCAGCATGCTATTCCATCAGGTTTGCGTTTAGTTGGACCATCATTTATTTTTCAACAGGACAATGACCCCAAACACACCTCCATGCTGTGTAAGGGCTATTTGACCAAGAAGGAGAGTGTTGGGGTGCTACGCCAGATGACCTGGCCTCCACAGTCACCAGACCTGAACTCAATCGAGATGGTTTGGGGTGAGCTGGACCGCTCACCGCTTCAATTTTGAATAATCCCCAACAGTGTCACCAGCAAAGCACCCCACACCATCACACCACCTCCTCCATGCTTCACGGTGGGAAATAGGCATGTAGAGTCCATCCGTTCACCTTTTCTGTGTGCAAAGCAGTAATCAAAGCAAAAGGTGGCTACTTTGAAGAACATAGAATATAAGACATATTTTCAGTTGTTTCACACTTTTTTGTAAAGTGTAATGTATAATTCCACATGTGTTAATTCATAGTTTTGATGTCTTCAGTGTGATTCTACAATTTTCATAGTCATGAAAATACAGAAAAATCTTTGAATGAAGTGTGTCCAAACTTTTGGTCTGTACTGTATGTATATTTAAATATTTAAATATATATGTTTGTTCTTTATTTTGTGATTTTATTTCAATATATGTATACGTGTACAATTTTTTTTAAACTTTCTTATTTCTTATAGGCCACCGTCCCTAGGTGACCCTGTGGCCATCTTTCGGCCCAGGGTTCACCATGGAGACCATCAGCACAACGTGATCGCAATTGAGTTGTGCAGATGGAAGCAGAAAGGGAGCTCCCTCCCTCTGCGATGTCCATTAATGTCAGTGTCACTATTGACAGCAGCAGCAGAGGGGTTAAATGCCCGCTAGCATCGATCGTGGGCGTTGCTGTAGGGTGTCAACTCTCATATACAGTGAAGGAGATGATCTGCAAAAAGGAGTGGACCAAAATTCTTCCGGACATGTGCGCAAACCTCATCATCAACTACAAAAAACATCTAACTGCTGTGCTTGCCAACAAGGGTTTTGCCACCAAGTAGGCCAGAGGAATCAAATACTTATTTCTCACTGCAAGATGCAAATAAATTTATATAATTTATACAATGTGATTTTCTGGATTTTATTTTTGATATTCTATCTCTCAATGTTAAAATTAACCTACTCTTAAAATTATAGATTGTTCATGTCTTTGCCAGTGGGCAAACTTACAAAATCAGCAAGGGATCAAATACTTATTTCCTTCACTGTAGAGCTGACAACCACATTTGATCAGCGATCACATTTGATCAGCGTGAGCCCGCGTAATCGTCACGTAGTACCTATACGGCATTCTGTGGGAACACAGCTCCTGCAGTGCCAAACTTATGTCAGGAAGGGGTTAAACAAAAATGTTGATCTGTTGCAGAGAAATCCGCTCTTAAGCCTCATTCACACGTCTGTGCTTATATATGAATGTGAGGAAATGGTACTTGTGTCACCAGTGTTCTGCATCAGTGTGTTCGTTTTTACCATCAGTGTCATCAGCGTGTTCGTTTTATCAACAGTGTCATCAGAGTTTTTCTTAGATGGATACGGAATTAAATAAATTACAAACTTTCTTCTCCTTTGCAATGTAAACACAGAGAGCCCACGGATGGCACACATACGCCATTTGTGTGCTGTACATGTTTATCAAGGACCCATGGACTTAGACCACATACACACGTTCAGTATTTGGTCAGTATTTTACCTCAGTGTGTGTAAGCTAAAACCAGGAGTGGGTGATAAATACAGAAGTGGTGACGTGTTTCTATTATACTTTTCCTCTGATTGTTCCTCTCCTGATTTTAGCTTACAAATACTGAGGTAAAATACTGACCAAATATTGACTGTAAGGAAAAGTATAATAGAAATACGTCACCATACTGTGCGTGTAAACATGGCTTTGGACTAAGAATGGAGCTGAGAGCTGAAGCAGTGGAATTGCTCTTTCCTACCCAGAGAAATTGCAGATTCATTTGCATATCATTTCTAATTTGGATTTAGTTGCAACAAAACAATGTTTTTGTTTAATAAAGATATGAATTCACTTATGTTCTTAGATTGACCTGTTTAAGAGGGTAGAATGAGCTGACAGATTCCCTGTAATGTAATGTTTAATTATGTTGCTGTTTTTGCCAATGTGAGGGGAGCCAGGGCCGTAGTCGTGGCTGACATAGACTGCTCAATCACGCCCTGGTCTCGCAACACATTCACACAATGTCCCATTGTAAGTGTACCTGTATCTCCATTGTCCACACCTTCAGGATCTCCTGTGATTAGTTGAAGACTTTCTCAGTACATTTGTGCACAAACTGAGACACAGTCCAATTGCAACTTAAAACGAAGAACTTTTCCTTTTCCTTGTCACAGCACATCCTTGTCAGTTACAACATCAGCATAGGGTTCCATACAGTCCACATTCTCCACTTTCCTTGCACTGCTTCCTACGCGCTTCAGTACGTGCCCGGATCGTACTGCCTCTTGAGGTAACGCAGCATCCTCCCTGTTCAGACTTACTCTGCTTAGGAGTTCCCTCGTCCGTTTCGCCCTGGATATGAGGGTGTCAGCCCATGCAGTAAACTGCCACATTATGGAGCCACCTGCTTCCCCATACTGATCTGGCCCCAGCTGTAGTCTCTGTTTCCCTCCTGCTGTCACACGGCTGTCAAAGCTGCACTTCTGGCCCAGTTGGCTCGGGATGGCTGGGCTTCACTCTTAACGTTGTGAAGCTGTCTGCCCTACACGGGTATCTGGGCCCCTACTGCCTAATAACAGGATAATCCTCTATCTGATTCCTGGTCAGCTCCTCCTATGAAAACTATGTACACTAATTTGCCCCATCTAGTGTCCGATTTGGGGTACTACACTCTCTCTAATATATATTTGTACATAGCAGCATTACAAGGCAACAAAATACAAGAATGTATACAAATGCAGGTCACATAAATATACAATAATATACAACACTAATACTTAACCAGAATGTGTTTGGGGAACACATCAGTCCTTGTAACCCCTTAGACCAACATATTCTGCTATCATCATACACATTGAGGGCCACCATCAGGGCATTTGCTGCCTTTACTTGCGTATGGGGCCTGGTGAACAGAGGGGGGCCCGGAATGGGGGTCACTCTCTTCTGCTCACTGGGACTGAACATGCGGTTAAAATCTACAGATGCTTCTCACAAAATTAGAATATCATCAAAAAGTTAATTTATTTCAGTTCTTCAATACAAAAAGTGAAACTCATATATTAGATAGAGTCATTAGAAACAGAGTGATCTATTTCAAGTGTTTATTTCTAAAAAAGAGTGAGACACACTGGCGCTCACAGGCAGATAATGGGCTGAAGCAGCTGGTAGGTGGACAGACTCTGCGTAATCGGTCTGGTTAACACATATAATAAAACTATAAAGAAAGGAGATACCATACTACAGCCCTAGGTTTAATGATCTGTACACTGTGCAAGAATGGCCACCGGCAAACTGGTGAGGTGTAAGTGATAGTAGGCTACTTACTCAGTTCCCAGTAAGTGCAGTGCACGTCTTGATGGTTCAGTGGTGGGGAAGACTCTGTGTGGAGGGTGAAGAGCTTGGGGAGTGTCCTCTCATAGCAATGTGTTCCCTTGTGGTACCGGAGTTTGGAAGCTGGCGGTACGCTTTGTCTGGAAGCGCCGCCGTGTAGTAGCGAGGTTAGCGGGGGGCATGGTTTAGGTGACGTCACCAGTTCTCAATGACGGGTGCATGAGTGGACCAGAATGCCGACTTGTTTCGAAGGACACAATCCTTCTTCATCAGGGTTTTGGTCCTGTCATGATTTTTGCCTTTGAGCTGCTCCTCATTCATATGGGAACACTTATCAGACATATTAGTAGGGTCAGCACCTATAGCTGCTTGTCCCCAGCTACCACTGCTCAAATCTTAGTACGCGTGGCTATTGTGAGGCATGTTGTGATTTATAACTACTTTTACATCTCCCACTATTAATATAATATCTGGTGTAATTAGGTTTACTATAGCCTCAATTCTCAGTATAACAGTGAGCGTCCATATTTCACAACAAACCCAGGAAATACACAAAACCATTTTTTCATATGGCCACAGTGAACCAATGGGGCACAGTAGGGGAGGTATGCGTGGGTGTAAATGTAAGGGGTTACAAAGTATCGCATCTCTCTTGCTAACCCCTTTAGGGACATCCTGGGTTAATATACTTGTGGTTTATTAATAGTGTATATTATTGTGTATTTATGGTCTTTCCCTGTGTACATATGTAAACTATTTGTTGCTGCTATTGAACTGTATATAATGCATTAAGATAGGGAAAGTGCAGTGTTTCTATCTGGCCACTAGATGGGGCATTATAGTTACCTAGCAGTTGTTAACATAGGAGGGGCATGGTGGATAAGTCAGGAAAGACTTCCTGACAGAGTTAGTAGAGGCCTGGGCGCCCGTCGAGCTCACAAGGGCTCTATAGCCCTGGGCATGACCGTGTCACACAATATTCTTTTTACAAGAATAGAGCCCAGCCATCCGTTTTCTGGGTGGAACATCAGCAGAAAGAGCTGTGCAGCAGTGTTAGCGGTGCAGTATAAGTGGGACTGCAGTTGCTGCAGAATTCTAAGCAGTACGGGCAGGTCGCCCATCATGTGGCAGCTTATTGCGTGCGCTGAGGCCCTCAGAACTGGGGTGAAATGGCTGAGGGAACTCCCAAACAAAGTGAGTATGGCCAAGGAGGACGTTGAGGAACTGAATGGTACAGTTCATCCCAGAAGCGAGCCTAGTGACAGGAACAGAAGTACAGAGAAAGAGAAAAAATTGTGCATTGCGAAATCTGATGTTCACGTTGTGAAGAATATGGATGTGCTGCATACAGAAACAAGTAAAGCTGTTTATTTGAAAGTTGCACTGGACTGTGTCTCTATTTGTGTGGAACCATCTATAGGAAACCTCCAACAACGTAGAGTGGGCCCTGACGGCGCAAAAAACGAGGACACAGGTAAGCAGAGTGATGTACATTGTTGTGCTGTGAATGGGGGCCAGGGCGTGCTACAGGGATTACTC
>VIAB01056369.1:0-12107 GCA_009801035.1 Oophaga pumilio | reverse complement strand
TTTTTTGCCTGCTCTCCTCAGCTACCAAATCATAACACATAAGATTAATAAAGGAGAGGTGTCTTATTGACACCTCACCATTATTAACCTGGCTTAATGTCACATTACAATAGCAAGGTGACATTAAACCCTTATTACCCCATATGCACTGCTACTTGGCAGTGGGAAGACAGGGGCTAAGTGCCGGAATTGGCGCATCGTACAGATGTGCCAATTCTGAGGCTGCTGGGTGCTGGTATTTTTAGCTGGGGGGGCGACAACATCCATGGCCCCTTCCTAGGCTATGAATATCAGCTTGCAGCTGTCTGCGTAGTCTTTCTGGCTATAAATTATAGGGGGACCCCACGTAATCTTTTTTGGGGGGTCCCCCTATTTTAATAGCCAGTAAAGGCTAGCTGATATTCATAGCCTGGGAAGCTCCATGGGTATTAACCCCTTCCCAGGCTAGAAATATTGGCCCCCGCCATCAGCTTTCCCCCTCTGGCACAGAAAATTGTGCAGGAGCCCACGCCATTTTTTTTCCAGTTTTTTTAAATTAAAGATATTGCGTGAACATTTTGTGTGTGTCTTTAACTATTTATGTACCATTTTATCTAGCTATCTACCTATCTATTATCTATCAATCTATCTATTATCTATCAATCTATCTATCTAATATCGATCTATCTATCCATCTATATATCATCTAGTATCAATCTATCTATCTATATGTTATCTCTCTATCTAATATCTATCAATCTATCTATCTGTCTATCTAATATCTATCTATCTATCCATCTTTCTATCTATTATCTATCCATCTATCTATCATCTATCTATTATCTATCTATTATCTATCTTTCTATCTATGTATCATCTATCTATTATCTATCCATCTATATATCATTTATCTATTATCTATCTATCTATATCTATCTATCTATCTATCTATCTATCAAGCATATATCTTTCTATCTATCTATCTATCTATTATCTATCTATTTAATATCTATCTATCTATCCATCTGTCTATCATCTATCTATCTCTTATCTTTCTATCTAATATCTATATATCATCTGTCTATCATCTATCATCTATCTATCATTTATATATCTATCTATTTATCCATCTATCTATTATCTATCTATCTATAATCAATCTATCTATTATCTATCATCTATCTATTATCTATATATCTGATATCGATCTATCTATCTATCCATCTATATATCATCTATTATCTATCTATCTATATGTTATCTCTCTATCTAATATCTATCAATCTATCTGTCTATCTATCTATCTAATATCTATCTATCTAGCTATCTATCCATCTATCTATCTATTATCTATCCATCTATCTATCTATCATCTATCTATTATCTATCTATCTATCTTTCTATCTATCTATGTATCATCTATCTATTATCTATCCATCTATATATCATCTATCTATTATTTATCTATCTATATCTATCAAGCATATATCTTTCTGTCTATCTATCTATCTATCTATCTATCTATCTATTATCTATATATTTAATATCTATCTATCCATCTGTCTATCATCTATCTATCTGTTATCTATCTATCTAATATCTATATATCATCTGTCTATCATCTATAATCTATCTATCTATCATTTATCTATCTATCTATTTATCCATCTATCTATTATCTATCTATCATCAATCTATCTATTATCTATCATCTGTCTATTATCTATCCATCTATCTATTATCTATATATTATCTTTCTATCTAATATCAATCTATCTATTATCTATCTATCTATCCATCTATCTATTATCTATCTATCTATCTATCTATCTATCTATCTATCTATCTAATATCTGTCTATCTAATATCTATCTATCTATTATGTACGTATATATCTACTTATCTATCTATCTATCTATCTATCTATCTATCTATCTATCTATCTATCTATCTATTATCATCTGTCTATCTGTGTGTGTAATGGAGTGTGGGTTGGATAAATGTAAAAGAGGAGGTTGGACAAGAAATGACATCACAAACCTTTTTTGTTAAATAACATATCTTTATTTAGCTTACAAAAACGCATGAAAAAAAGTATAAAAAACGCATCATAAAAGCACCTGCGTTTTCTGCCAAGAGGTGCGGGTTCTGTGCAGAAAATTCTGCAGGCAAATCTGCAACGTGTGCACATACCCTAAGAATTAAACACTTTTGCAAAAATAAATGTGACCATGCTCCGGTTGTCAAAATCAGAACTAAAACTGTAGCTTTAAGTAGGTGGGTCATGAGTGAGTCAAACTCTAAATTATTCAGGCGTGGTCTGAAATTAATACTACACTTTTTTTTATAGTATTCTAGGTACTCTATTCATATTAGTTTTACAATTAATTTTTGGGATATTTCCATTGTCCCTAATTGACAGAACAAAGCATTGCATCCTATAAAAGAGTTATTCACAGTGTTATACAATTATGGAGATATGTGGCTGTAATATAATTAAAATAAATAAAATGCAAAATCATTTTTAGAATAGGCAGCTAATAAGAGGATGGAGGATCTATTATATAAATATCACATGGTATTAGGTACCATAATTATTTTGCAAGCACTGCTTTTATTTATTATATTAAAAACTTATCCTAATTTCTGATATTGCTTTCAGTTATTTAATGCAAATGTGATGGAAGTTATTAATGCATTTGGATGACTGTTTTGAAGTACTTATTTTTATTAATTATTAGTCATTTTGTTTATTTAATTGTTTTTTCTATTTCTCTTTGTGCAATTTCTAGTATACTGTTGAGATCGGCCTTATTGAAATCTCTACCATTTCTATCAAATGTGGACTGAAAGTTGCTCTGGCTGTGTATCCTGTTGTAGTATTATTATCTCTTCTGTTTAGGTTAAGTCAGGTAAGTAAACAATGTATACTCCCAACTTTTTATTACAATGGTGGCTATTGTTGGTAGCAGGATTAGCAGTTAATAACAGTTACATAAATAATGTGTTTTCCTGTTAATCCAAAATACTTGTATATAAAACTTGTCGCTTGTATTGCAATTAAATATTTGTTTTTCTTTTTAATTTTCTTAAAGAAAAAGTTCACCAAAGACTCTGGAGACTGTCGATTTAAAGTTGTGAAAGGTTCTCCAATAGACAATATAGAAGGTAAAACAAAACAATCTCTTGGATTTAGAAAATAACAGTTTGTCTACATTATCTATAATCATTTTAGATGCTTCTGTCTATTCTGGGCATTTAGAAATGAGGTAAATGAAATGTAAAGCTCCATTGACAATCTATTATATTATTTGAAATTTATAAGAACAATAATGTAATTAACAAAAATAGATCATAATTAGAACTAAATAAGCAAAAAGAAAATGGGAGCTTAGTAGCTGCTCATATGAGATTTTGCCTGTCTACGAACCTTTTGACAGCTATGCATTTTAAACCGTTAGGCTATATTCCCACAATGAGTGTGTTTTTGATGTTGCAGATTCACAGCAACATTTTTGCAGCAATTTATTAAATTGAGTTGCTTGCATTTTTTTCATTGTTTTTATTGCGTTTCTTACATGCATTTTTAGGCTATGGTTACATATTGCTTTTTTTCAGCCAAAATCCGATCTCTTGGCAGTAAAAAAAGCTGCGGACAAAACTCAGGTTTTTCTACCTTTTTTGCTGCATTTTTCAGGAAACAAAACTTCAGAACTTCAGCTTTGCTTCCACATTCCAAGCATGAATAATACAAGGTGTTAGGCCATCAGTGCAAGACATATGTGAAACCATAAAATAAATTATATGTCAAAACAGCAGGTGAAAATGAAACTGGTAGGTCATTGTTTACTTAATAAATTGATAGGGCATTCAGTTGATAGGGTATAAATTTGGTAGGACATTGTGTACTTTCACACATTGGTAGGGATTCAGTTGGTAGGGTATTGTCAACTGTCACACATTGCTAGGGTATTAAGTTGGTAGGGGATTGTTTACTTTCCCACATTGGAAGGTATTCAGTTGATCAGGTTAATAATTAATCAGTTGGTCAGGTTAATAAATTTCACATGTATCACTAATTTAATTTAATTTAATTGTACTAATAGTAACAGCTATGCTCATGTGAGGACACCAAGACATTATGGTTTAAGCATGGGAAAATCACAAAAATAAATGGGTTTCACATCCTGCTGTACCTGCGTCTTTACTACAAAAACGCTACAAAAACTGATAGCATTTTTCCTGCTATTTTGTTGCTTTTTTCTGTATACTCTGCTTGCTATGGGTGAAAAAATGCTGCAAAATGCTGAAAAAATTGACATGCTGCAGTTTTTCAATTCAGTCAGGAAAAAAAGCAAATGCGTGCATGAGATTTCAGAAATCTCTCAGCTTCTGCTGGTATTGTAACAATTAGTTTTTAATTTTTCTTTAAAAAAAAAACAGCAAAAACTCATCGTGTGAACATAGCCTTATTGTGTTTTTTTCTCCTGTGGTTTTTACCTTTTTCAAGTATGTCATTTTTTAAATAAAACATTTTTTGGACACTTCTTGTTACATAGCATTGACAAAACTTTATTGATACAGTCATGTACAGATTACCCGTGTTTTAGTTTCCATTGCAAATAAAACACACATTTACTGCAAGAGATGTTGCGAATTTCAAAAATGCACTGCTGGTCAATTTACACTACAAGTACATAAAAGTTTAAAGCTCAGTGAACATGAGATTTCTATAAATCCCATTCACATTGCTAGAAATTTAACATGCTGTATTTTTTGTGCAGGGAAAATATAAAAAACACACCAAATACTCATCATGAGATCTATGACTTAGAGCTGAGGGCATACAAGGGCCGTTGTTATATTAAATTCAGGTATTTTTTTTCACTTCTTGTGAGTAGAGATGAGCAAACCTGAACTTAAAAATTTCTAAATGCTGAACATGGACTTCTCCTGGAGGTCCATTGCAATGTTCGAAGTTCTGCAGAAAGTCCGTGAGAGAGAGATAAGGAGAGAATTTTCCAGCTCAAAAGTTCAGATCCTCATTGTTTTCAATGGGGTTCGGTTGAAGTTTGGAATAAAGTTCAGGTAAGGTACCAGAACCCGAACCTCCACGGTTCCGCTCATCCCTAATTGTGAGCAGTTGATTATAATCATGCACACAACCATGTTATCATCATAGGCAAACAGGTTCTTCTAAAAGCTCAGTAACGCTAAAGGGTTATTCCTATATGTGCCATGATTGGCTCATTTGGGAATATCTATGTTCTGCTGTTCATTGGCTGCACAGGTTGTATTATACTGTTTCCATAACTTCCATAGAGTGAACAGTGGTTACAAAAACAGTGCAGAACAGTGAGCTACTTCTTTGTTCTTTGATGATTGAATTGGGGAATTCATGGACTATTTCTTTCCAGAGGACGTTTACCAAATTCTTCATGTTGAATACGACACATGGTGTGATAGTGGCTGCAGAGCCAAATAAAACATGTTTGGTTTTAATATATTAATTTTGCCTCATGAGTGATGACAACCCATTTTTAAATAATCAGTGCTTTGAGGTTATCATCACAATTTCTGTTTTTTCCATGCAAACCATTTATCCTTTTTTTTTTTTTTTTTAGGTTATCAACATTCTGTGTCAGCAGCTGATACTGTTTTCGAGTCCAATTTGACATGGCAGCATTTCCAGTATTGGGCATATGATGCTTGGAAATATAAATATGAGGTATTAAAAATGATTGAGGACACTTTCATCTGCAGTCCATTTTGAACTTCAGAACTTTTCTCAGTTTTAGAATGTGAGCTTTTTCAGAATCATTATGTGCTCAGAATAAATTAGTATACCTCAATAGATTTGTCAGAAAACCATTTTCTATGGGATATCATAATACAAAATGCTCCCACAAATATGGGTTATTGATTGCAAATAAGATTTGTTATTTTGCACACCCCCCAAAAAGTAATTTTGCCAAGATTGTTGTGAAAATGAGTACGCCGCAATAAAGGTCTTAGAAGCAAAGCTCAAATTTAGACTACAAGATTCTAATTAACAAGAAATCAGCCACAGGTCAATTTAATTATTTATTAATCAGGTGTCCAGCAGCAGGGCCAACTTCAGGTTTTCGTGGGCCCCGGGCAAAAGAGTCTCAGTGGGCCACTTAAACACATACTATTATTCATGATGCACAGATATGGCAGAGAAATATAGGTATAATACAGTGACAAAGATTTCACTTACTTCTTACATTACATGAGTGATATCTATTGTAAATTCTACAATATCTCAATATTTAGAGTTGAGAGTCCTCAGTGGTTGATACCTTTTAATGGCTAACTGAAAAGATGGTAACAAATTGCAAGCTTTTGAGACTACTCAGGTCTCTTCATCAGGCTAAACGGTACAAAGATATACATCTTTACTGTACAATATCTCAGAAACCGAATACTATAGTCCTCCATACAGTATTATGGGCACCACATAGTGCTCCATACAGAATAATGAGAATTATATATTGCTCCATACAGAATAATGGACTACTTATATTTCTCTATACAAAATAATGAACCCCATACAGACGGGCAGCACGGTGGCTCAGTGGATAGCACTGCAGCCTTGCAGCGCTGGAGTCCTGGGTTTGAATCCCACCTAGGACAACATCTGCAAGGAGTTTGTATGTTCTCTGCATGGGTTTCCTCCGGTTTCCTCCCACACTCCAAAAACATACAGATAGGGAATCTAGATTGTGAGCCCCATTGGGGACAGCGACAATAATGTGTGCAAACTGTAAATATATTAGCGCTAAATAAAAATAAAGATTATTAAGATTATTAGATGCTTCTCACAAAATTAGAATATCATCAAAAAGTTAATTTACCGTATAAGCCGACCGAGTATAAGCTGAGACACCTAATTTTGCCATGAAAAACTGGGTAAGCTTATTGACTCGAGTATAAGCCTGGTATGCATTGTCCCCTCATCCCTGTTCTGCTATGCGTAGCTTCCCCCGTCGCTGTCCTGCTATGCGTGGCCCCCTCCGTCCTGTCATTGTATGTATGACTCCCCCGGTCCCGTCGCTGTATGCATGGGCTCCCCCAGTCCAGTGTTGCATGCATAGCTCCCCTGGTCCAATCGATGTATGCATTTCTCACCCACTCCTTTCCTGGTATGCATGCTTCCTATTACAAAAAAAAAACAAAACATCCTACTCACCCTCCTCCAGCGTGCCATCGCTGGCGCAGCACCTCGTTCCCGCTTCCAGCAGAGCTTCCTGTGCTGAGTGATCATGTGGCACCGCTCATTAAGGTAATGAATATGTGCTTCACGCCTATGGGAGTGGAGATGCATGTACATTCATTACTTTATAGAGCAGTGCCACGTGAACGCTCAGCACAGGAAGCACTGTTGGAAGCCAGAACGAGGTGCTGTGCCAGCGATGGCATGCTGGAAGAAGGTGAGTAGGAGGTTAATTTTTGTAATAGGAAGCATGCATACCAGGAAAGGAGGGGGTGAGCCATGCATACAGCGACGGGACCAGGGGAGCCATGCATACAACACGGGACCGGGGGAGCCCATGAATACGACATGACCGGGGGAGGCATGCATACAACGAAGGACTGTGGGAGCCATGCATACAACTACAGGACGGGAGGAGCCACGCATAGGAGGACAGCGAGTGGGGGAGCCACGAATAGCAGGACAGCAACAGGGGAAGCCACGCATAGCAGGACAGGGATGAGGGGACAATGCATCGCTTAGCACTGGAAGAGCTGCCGGCGCCGGGAACAACGGAGATGCAGCGACGGTGCGAGGAGGGTGAGTATGATGTCTTCCGGAAGCCGGTGGCTGCAGCTGTCACTTCTGTAAAATAAATGAATATTCATTTCTCTTTAGCAGTGACACAGTTACAACTGCAGCTGCTGGCTCCTGCCGCTGCTCCGCCCCTCCCCCCCAGCTTTCTGGACAATGACTTATGTATAAGCCGAGGGGGGCGTTTTCAGCACAAAAGAATGTGCTGAAAAACTCAACTAAAGGCACTGTCACAGCGATCGCACTAGCTAGTTATTAGCTTCCAAACACAAAGATCTCATCAGAGATCAGCGATCTGTATAACGACTTCTGCGGTCGTTGGGAAAACCTAGTCCCACCTGCGACGCTGGTAAAGTCGTTCTTAAAGGGTGTCACACTCAGCGATTCAGGCTCAACAGCGGGACACCAAAGACCAAAAAACGGCTCAGAACATTCATAAGCGATCAGCGACATCGCAGCAGGGGCCACATCGCTGCTGCATGTCACACAGCTGCGTCGCTAATGAGATCGTTACTGCGTCATAAAATCAGTGACTCTTTAGCGATCTCGTTAGCGATCTCGCTTAGTGTGACAGTACCTTTATACACGAGTATATAAGGTATTTTAGTTCTTCAATCCAAAAAGTGAAACTCATATATTATATAGAGTCATTATAAACAGAGTGATCTATTTCAAGTGTTTATTTCTATTAATGTTGTTGATTATGGCTTACAGCCATATTAAACCTAAAAGTTATTATCTCAGTAAATTAGAATAATTAACAAAAAACACCTGTAAAGGATTCCTAAGCGTTTAAAAAGGTCCCTTAGCCTGTTTCAGTAGGTTCCACAATCATGGGGATGACTGCTGACTTGACAGATTTCCAGTAGGCAGTCATTGATACACTCCACAAGGGTAAGCCACAAAAGGTTATTGCTAAAGAATCGGGATAACCGCAGCCTGGAAAGGATTGTTAAGAAATGGCCATTCAAAAATTTGGGGGAGCATCACAAGGAGTGGACTGCTGCTGGAGTCATTGCTTCAAGAGGCACAACACACAGGCATATCAAGGACATGGGCTACAAGTGTCTCATTCCTTGTGTTAAGCCACTCTTGACCAATAGACAACGCCAGAAGCGCCTTGCCTGGGCCAAGGAGTAAAAGAACTGGACTGTTGCTCAGTGGTCCAACGTGTTGTTTTCAGATAAAAGTAAATTTTGCATTTCATTTGGAAATCAAGGTCCCAGAGTCTGGAGGAAGAGTGGAGAGGCACACACTCTAAGCTGCTTGAGGTCTAGTGTGAAGTTTCCAAAACCATCATGTCATCTTCTAGTATAGCTCCACTGTGTTTTATCAAGACCAAAGTCAGTGCAGACATCTACCAGGAAATTTTATAGCACTTCATGCTTCCCTCTGCTGACAAGCTTTTTGGAGATGGAAATTTCATTCTCCAGCAGGTCTTGGCACCTGTCCACACTGCCAAAAGTGCCAATACCTGGTTTAAAAACAACAGTATCACTGTTCTTGATTTGCCAGCAAATTCGCCTAACCAGAGAATCTATGGGGTGTTGTCAAGATGAAGATGAGAGACACCAGACCCAACAATGCAGATGTGACGACTCCTGGAGTGGACACTCTGAGTCGTGATATCAACCCACCCTGGGCGAGCTGACCTAGTGAGAACCACCCCCTATACAGGGAGCATCAGGGGCAGACCCAGGGGAGTAAAGTACCACGACTTCTGGAACCAGGTGGCCGGCTCACAGAATACGGGAGTATGCAGGATTTGGAAGTGTGCAAAGCATGGACACGGGAACATGCAGAGTACAGAACAGTGCAAGGCGCGTACACGACGACACGCAGAGTACGGGACAGTGCGAGGAGTGTACCTGAAGGAACGCAGAGTACAGGTCAGTGCAAGCCGTGTGCACGAGGGCACGTAGAGTACTGGACAGTGCAAGGCGTGTACATGAGGGCACGCAGAGTACAGGATAGAGCAAAGCGTGTGCACGAGGGCACGCAGAGTACAAAGCAATGCAGAGCTCACTTTGTGAAGCACGCCTGGGTGCAAGGCAAGGCAGAGTGCGAGCTGAGAAGCACGCCTGGGTGCAAGGCAAGGTGCGCTCTTTGAAGTACGTTAAAGCACAAGGCAGGGGACCTGAGTACAGAGAGCAGCCGAGCAGGGACCAAGCAGGTCTAGCTAGGAAGCACAACAATAATCAGGCGCCGCCTATAGGAAGAGGCAGCCTGATATTGGGCAAGTGTGCTGGAACCTCCAGGTCAGGTCCTCCAGGACCATAGAGAAGTCAGAGATGGAGCGGCTGCAGTCAGACTCAGGAGGAAGTGCATGCGCGCTGAACAAGAACCTGGAGTCAAGTGCGGGAGGTGAGCGTGCGCACCCGACGAGATGACTTTGGGCGCTAAGCCCCGGCGCCAGAGGAATGCAGTGAGAGTGGCATAACAGTACCCCCTCTTTAAGCCCCCCTTCCTAAGACTGGTAAGAAAGTTAGACAAAATCTGGGGAGCTTGGATATTCTCCCGGGGTTCCCAAGACCTTTCTTCTGGACCAAAGCCCTTCCAGTCAATTAAGAAAAGGGTTTTCTTTGTACATTCTTCATGGCCAGGATATAATTTATCTCAAATTCATCTCCCCCACCAACAGGCTGAGGTATGTGGCCCAGAGAAGGATGAAACCGATTGAGCACCGTGGGCTTGTTGAGGGACACATGGAGGGAATTGGGATTGCGGAGTGAGGCAGGTAGCTTCAATTTGTACGCCACATCATTAATACGCTTGAGGACCTCAAAAGGACCAATGTATCGAGGACCTAGTTTCTAAGATGGTACCGTAAGGCGAATGTATTTGGAGGAAAGCCACACCTTGTCACCGGGAAGAAAAGGAGGAGAGTCCAGGGGCCTCTTATCTGCATGATGTTTCATCCTGTGTCGTGCTTTCTTGAGATCCGTTTTGGTCTCCTACCAGAACCTGGAGAACTCCACGGACAGAGAGTCGGCCGCAGGCACTCCCGAGACAGGAGGTACCGGTAGAGGCACGCTGGGATGTTGTCCGAAGACTATGAAGAAGGGAGACTTGGAGGAAAATTCTCTGGTGTGGTTGTTGTACGCAAACTCTGCCCATGGAAGTAAACTGACCCAATCGTTCTGATGAGCATTCGAAAAGTGATGAAAATTAGACGTGAGGATTTGATTAGTACGCTCTACTTGCTCATTGGTTTGGGTATAGTAGGCAGAGGAAAAGTCCAGTGTCACTTTCATAAGGCCACATAGGACTCTCCAGAATCGGGAGGTGAATTGAACTCCTCTGTCTGACACGATGTGCAGAGGGAAGCCGTGAATTCTGAAGATGTGAGTGACGAAAATCTTCGCCAATTCAGGGGCATAGGGCAGTCCGGGAAGAGGAACAAAATAGGCCATTTTCGAGAATCGATCCACAACCACCAGGATCACAGTACAACCGGAAGAACAAGGCAGATCGGTAATAAAGTCCATGGCTATGTGCTGCCATGGAGCCGAAGGTACAGGGAGAGGAAGCAGAAGACCAGAGGGTGGTTGTCTGGGTACCTTGTTCTTGGCGCAGGAGGGACAAGAAGCCACAAAGTCTTTGACATCCTGGGAAAGAGATGGACACTAGTAGTAGCGGAATAACAGAGAGAGAGTCTTTTTGACTCCAACGTGGCCGGTAATTTTGGAAGAATGTCCCCAGCATAATACTCGTTTTCGGTTGCTCTAAGCCACAAATGTCCTTCCCGGAGGTAAAGAAGTCAAATTGACCGGAGCCATGGAAATTACCTTAGTAGGGTTGATTCTTGTGAATGTTTTGGAGACAACTTCGGAGCTGAAGCTCCCTCTGGTGGTTGCTGAGGGTATTGAGCCAATGTTGAATATCAAGAGCCTTACACCTGCAAATAACGAGTGGCTGTCAGGTGGTACTGACTGGCCTGATGTAAGTGAGCTGAACTCCCATGATCCTCGCCGGTAATCAATTGTGCTTACTGGTTTAGGTTGGAATTCAGCTTGCTTTCCTGCTGTCTCCTGCTTGCATTCAGATAAGTCTCTTTCAGTTTTTTTTTACTGTCGTTTGAATTCCTTGATTTTTGCTGCATTGCTTTTTGTCTTCAGCCAGGTCCCCTCTGGGGGGCTTTGGCTAGTATCCGTTCGTTTTTTTGTATTTGTTCATTTGCTCAGTTCTTGTGATATTTTACTGCTGGGTAGCTACGTGTCCACACCAGAGATCTGATATACAGTACAGACCAAAAGTTTGGACACACCTTCTGGTTCAAAGATTTTTCTGTATTTTCATGACTTTGAAAATTGTACAT